>JAOEHY010034865.1:0-45782 GCA_025447955.1 Psilopsiagon aurifrons | reverse complement strand
ATCCCTAGCCAAGTTTAATTCTAAGTGGGCCTTAGCCTTCCTAACCTGGTCCCTAGCTTCCCAGACAACATCCCTGTGCTCTCCCCAGGCCGCCTGTCCTTGCTTCCACCTTTTAGAAGCCTCCTTTTTCCTTCGAATTTTCCTCAGCAGCTCCTTATCCATCCAAGGAGGATGACGATGAAGTCGTCAAGCTATTTAAATGGTTGACTACCCTCTACTGAATTTCTTGTTCTTTTATATGCTAAAAGGAACATCAATATTCAATTCTTCATGTCAACAGAATATAATATATGTTTTGGGGAAAAATATGCTAGGAAGGCAATGCAGGTTAAAAAAAAACAAACAGGAAACACTAATATTCAGATCAAAATGTTTTTATACTTTGAAGTCTAGCCACTTCATTGTCAAGGTTGTCACTACATGCTTTGGAGTTCATTACTCAGATATCAATGACTTGACTGATTCCACCTGCTCCCACTCACTTTGCAGAACATCAGGTGCAGAAGACACTGGAGGAACTTGGAGATGTATTAATTTGCAGCTTAAAGCTGGCTTGAGTTTGGAACTGCTTGCTTAGTAAAACTTCAATAAGTTTTGTTTTCCTAGATGATGTGTTACTAATAGGGCGTATACAAGCATAAATGACAATGATTAACACAGCAAATACAAACCCAATAAGCTTAAACTTATTTCATTTCTTCATTGTTTTTACTTCCTAAAAAGGATTTCAAAGAAGTACTGGAAAATAACTGGAGTCGCTAAACTCATCTGAATCACAAAAATAGTCTTGAAAGCCAAAGAATCCCCAGTTTAAATGGAGGTTTGCCCAGGATTTTCAACCTAATGGAGACTTCTTGAATAAGTAAGTGTAGGCATCCATCTTGCTGGCTGTACAAGATAGATGGTCATACTGTGGTTGTACTTCCTGACTGACACTGGTCCTCCCTGCACCACAGGGTTCACAACAGAGCAATCCATCTGATTCAAGAGAACCCTCTGAAGTCCACTGGTTCTCAGTACTTCTGCAGGTGTTTTTAAAAGTTGTCATCAGAAACACTGGACCACTCTTGTCTACTTTGCCTAAGAAAGCTCTGCAAAACACATTTACCCTCTAGTGACTCAAGTGCTAAAGGCTGCTCATGGCCACACTGTCTTCAACTTGCCTCAGATGTTAACTATACATCTAGATCAAGCTATAGATTTGTAAGTTTGCCAACTTCTCTGACGTCTCAAACAGATGTGGCTTCCCTGTCATTCTCCTGTCTAAAAAGAACCATCAGATAGCGTGCTTTGACACACCAGGGAATCTGATCCTGTAATTTCCTAAGTTTTACTGTAGGTTTGAGACACCTTCTCCCATACTCCAACAACTTTTTGTGACTCTTCCCTATGCTCTCACCAAAATTTTTCAACATCCTTTTGCAATACAATCACAGAATTGACTCCTATAACCAACAACCACCACAACGCTGTGTACACCAGAGGCCAAATCACACCTTTCCATTGTTCAAGGCCAGGCTGAAAGGCGCCTTGAGCAATGTGGTCCAGTGGAAGGTATCCCTGCCCATGGCAGGGGTATTGGAACTAGATGGTTTTTAAAGGTCCCTTCCATCCTCAACCATTCTATGATTCTATGATACTCAAGGTTTATAGTAACTCTCTTGCTGTGGCATCACAGTAAGAATTCACATTTAGGCTGCTACTCCACTGTACCTACAACATATATTTTGAGTGGCAGGGCTTCAGGACACAGTGGCCTATTTCATTGAGATGGCCTAAACACTTCACCATTTTTGAGAATAAAAAATAAAAACCACATGCTTCTTAGCCAGAGTAAGTTAAAAAAGCAATGAGAGCTGCTTTCCCATGTATTCCAATAACACCACATAGGATTTCAAGCCCTAGCTTACAAATCTGCTTGGATCTCTTGCTGGCCTATCCCTCTGTGTGTTCACGGCTGGAAAACCTCACATCAGGTTTCTCTGCAGCTGCTGGGTCTACAGCAAAGGACTCAAACACCATTTATATCATGGAAAGGAACTTCTTCCCTAGTGATAGTACTTTCTTAGCATAGCTCTCTAGGCACTTTATGCACACTGTACATTTACAGGCTCTTTGCTGTAGCTACTAACAGGAGGAAAATCAAGTGGCAACAAGTAGCATGAAATGATGTCAATTGCTACATCTGGTCCCTCAGCCATAAGTTTTATACTAAAATACAATTTAGCTGCTGTTGCAACAGACAGTCCATTGGAAAGATACTTCAATATTAATGCAAAAGACACCTAGTACTTCCTTTTTAAATAATACAGATTTATTTTTCATTAATGTTTTTATGAGAGTTTAAAGCTCTCTATGGAGGCTTTGTGCTCCTTGTATGCTCAAACATACACCCCGCTCTTTAGGTCATACATACACTCTCCTGAGGAGCAAACTTACCAGGCACTCAAGCAGCCGAGCTGGTCGTGCAATGATAATCATCAGCTTCTTCACAAGTTGAGTAACGAAGGCAACTTCGGAGCTCTCGGATCGTTCGTGGGCCTGTGGAGAGCAGAATGTCACATTATGGCCCTAGCAGTGAACTCTTCAATTTTATATCTCAGAGACTGAATGCAGAGCAATCACCAGCTCAGTATCCATGATTCAGAAGCAAAGGCATGACGAAGTCATGGCAGGCAATGATCTCGTCTCATTCAAGGATGCCAAGTTACATACAGCTTTTCCATTGCAACTGACTCCTTTTACCATGCAAGGGAGATTTCAAAAGCTGTACTTGCATCATACCACCTATCAATTATATTATACAGGACGTGGTTTTATTTCATTTTTAAAAATGAAAAGAGGAATACTGGGTTTTGTTCAATTTTACCTTCCACAGAAGACTGACATCTAGATACTTACTAAAAGCCTCATATATTTCCAGACTTTACTTTCAGCTTTACTTTACAAACAGAATTCGAACCACTTCTGTTCATCATCAAGAAAAACTAAACTGCATTTCTCTTTATTTAATTCTATAAATCCTGCTGATCAGCTACATATTATATTGTACATCTTATATGTACAATATAATGCAGAATAGTTACATATTATATGTAGGACCAAGCAGACAAGAAAAACAAGGAGCATACAGAAACTTAACTCAGACAATTTATTCTTGTCCACTTCCTTTGCTTCACCAGATTTCAGGATAAATTCAAGGCTTAGTTTCAAGGTATGCTTCTGTGTGAGGTATCTCTTTATAACAATACACACTAAAGAGATAATTAAATTAATCCCCCCCAAACAACAACCAACCCCCCCTAAATTACTCTTCTTTTGCTCAAGCGCCCTGTAGTTACATTATGAGTGCTGAAGTTGAAATAAAATAGTATTTCACTGCAAGGTGATAAAGAGATGGTTCCAATGACATGAAAAAACTGAAACACAGTACAGCTATTTATTCCCAAAGGTCTAAAAATTAGGCTTAAGCACAGCCACAGATCCAAAGTCCAGAGCTCAGCCAATGATTCCATGCTGGCAAAGAGGCAGTTGCTTCTGGGAACAATATTTTATCAACAAGGATGCGAGCAGCAATAAACTACAGGTACATTTAGCATTGTTCATTAGCACCACCTAAGAAAAAGACCTATGTGGGTGAGAAGTCAAATCACCAGATATCACCTAAAAGAACAGTAAAAACACAAGGAAGCAGAAATTCAGAGCCAGAAACAGGCAGCATTTTAAATAAAATATACCTGACATTTTGTTACCAAACAAAATGAAAATCAGGAATTTATTATGTCTCACTGTGACACAGGTCAGGATAAGAAATTTTGAATTGTCTCCTTCAGCACCAACAAGCCAGGGCTGGAATTTTAACCTTGAAGAAAACAATGTACCTGCTAGTTCATTATCTAAAGCCAGTATCTGAGATGCTTCCTGGCTATAGAGCCTTAAAAAGAAGGTAATTTCGAAAGCACTGAAGTTGCAAATTTTTTTTTCCTAACTGAAAGCTCTTTTCTAATTATAAAATAGAAAATAATCAAAATGAAGGTGATCAGTATTCGCTCTGCGTCCCCTAATATATTATGCAAACTCGTAAGTTAAAATATGAATTCTAGAGAGAAATTAATGCCTTCATATTTGAAAAGCCATTCCAGATCACCAGGGGTTAGCTGTGTTGAAATGAATAAATAACATCAACAACTTTGTATTATCTGAAAAATGAGCCATGCAACTGCAAAGTCCTTTTCCCCCCCTGCATAAGTTACATTACACAAAAAATATCAATCATTCATCAGTTTGCATCCATTTGCACTGTTTAAATCTTTTAAATCAAGTCCTTTTGTTTTCTCCTTTTCTCATCTATTGACAATTTAGGCAAAATAATTTGAAAATGTAACTTTCATCAGGTGCCTGTTTTGGAAAGGAAAAGCCAGACCATGACTGCCAAATGATACAGAAAAGCAAAAGGATAAAAAAACAAACACAACTTGTAAGAGCCACTCAGCCATCATCTCTGCACAGCGCTGCTCTTCCAAAATCCTCAGCAAAACTGCCTCTTCTTGTTTCTTTCTCACACAGGACAGCCCAGACATCCCTACAGACATCTTGTGTGCAATCTGTCCCAAGGACAGTGTGTGGAAACCAGAGGGTTATATAGCCAAGCACTGCCTGCAGCTTCCATGCGCCTTGGCATGAGGCGTGCCATCTCATCAGCGCTTTCCAGTGACGACACGCTTGTCTGAAGGTTGCTGGTGGCATTTCAGGGTTTCCTCCCCTCCCACCTCCCAGGGGGAGGAGGGAGAAGCTATAGGGTCTGTGGGTAGAGGCTGATGCCATTCCTGTGCACACATTGCCAGTGACATGTGTACAGGAGGTAGCAACGCGTAATTTACAAACCGATTCCCTTATCTGAAAGACCCATCCGTCACTAACTGTAGCTACTGGGGCATGAAATTAAAACCACTGTCCTCCCCTGGGCTTCAGCAGGACCAATAACTGGGATATGCAAGTCACAATGCTGTAATTAAGCTAATATACTGATGGAAACCAAAACAATAGACCTGCAATGCCAAGAACCAATAAATTTACACTCAGGCACATATTAAGGCAGTAATCCCAATCAGAATATCCATTTGCCAATGTGCAGCATCAGTCACCGCAGCATAATACTAATACTTTTCCCCGTTCCTTCTGTCCCATGCACAGAAACACCTGTAATCCTTCACCTTCCTCACCAATTGGCTACACCTATGCAAAAGCCTTTAAACTTCTTTTGGCCAGTTTTATCTTGTTAATTCAGCCAAGTAATAACTGACTAGAACAACTTTTTTCTGCCCCGTGACCTGAGGTCCTAGCCCATCCGCTAAGTCCACCCCCCATGGTAACAGATAAAGATGAAGAACTGAATGGCACATATTCTTTTTTATAAGTGTTACATCTTATTTTCCAATAATTTTACTTCAAGGATGAAGTGCAACATTCAAGTTCATGTCTTCCAAAATAAAGAAAATCTCTTACACTCATTTTTACTTCAGGATAATTTCAATGATGCAATAAGCAATAGGTTTTTTCTGGCTAAAATACATTATTTCACGCTCCAAACAAGGGAAAAGATCTCATTTGCCATAACTAACAAGATTTGTTGGCATTTTAGTACAAAAGCCAGGACCTAAAAACTTCTAAAAGTATTCTGGTTTGGTATATATAAACAGCTCATTATTTACATACCCAATTACTCTGTTGTATAGTTATATTCTTACAATATAAAGTAGACTCAAACTCCAACATTTTGTACCAGGTTTCTTTTCTATGGTTTGAAATACTGTGCAAGTTTAGTTTGTTAGCACGTCAGAACTGTCCCCTTAAAAAAAGAACGTCAAGAGAATCCATTCTTTCACAGTAAAACTGTATGGAAGTCTGTGGATATTCCTGCCACTTGCTGATCGCATTATTCACCAATAACCCATCTTCCCAGTCTTTCTGTATGCTATAAAAATATACCATAAAACTATATATCTTACTGCACAGACCATACAAATGCCCAAGTGGAAGAGCTTTTTTGATAAGCTTCCAGTTGGTATTATTTATGCAGCGTGTAACTCGGTGTGATACCTTACAAGCTCAGCAAACACCCTCAAATTTAGATTCATCTAAATGTGCCCCCAAACTTCCTGTGTTACATACCGGTGGGTCCTCCAAAAGAAATATTCCCACCAATTTCTATATATTTAGAATGAAATGTCCCAGTTACTACCTCGCAGAATGCAGTCTGGAGGGCAGAGCACAGACTGGCACGCAGCGGAAACCAAGTAGCTTTTAAATATTAAGGTATTGAAAAGTCAAGGAACTATGATAGGACATAAAAAACAAATGAGAAAGATAAAGAATGAAGTCTTTGACATTCCTCTGCTGTCTTTAGTTTCCTTGTCTTCCTTCCCAGCCTGTTCTGCCTCCCTTGTCTCTAAGCTTTCCCTTTAATTGTCTCTTGCCCACTTTACTTCCTAAAGTAAATCAATTCAACTTAAGAGCTGACCCTTCTCTCAGCCCCACTCTGCAGAAGTCAAGGAGGAAGAGGTCAAAGAGAGCCCTGAACATCTATTCCTGAACAAGCCCAGAGACGACTACTGTATCTTCTCTAGTAACAGTTCAATGTCATCCTTCCCCATGCTTAGGAGTAGCATTCTAATGTACACTGGATCAAGGGGAAAAGGACGTTTAAGAAGCGTGTTTTGAGGATTTGTTCTTAAAAAGCAGAGGAAAGGAACAAGCAGATTTATCTGACCCAAACCTCCTCAAAGATCCTGATTAATGTCTATAGGCCAGAACACAGGCCTGGAAGTACAGCCCAGAAGTGGCTAGACCCAATTTATTGCTCTCTTAATTCCTTATAGTATGAGAAATCATTGTCAACACACAGAGAAAGAAAGTCTGGGAGAATTTCAAGCTCCAAGTATCTGCCACCAAAAGCAGTTCAACACCCTGTAGTCCCCTTGCACCCCTTGAAATGTAAGCTATTTTGCTGAGCACACATACCCAATCCAAATGAAATCTTTCCAACTTTAAAACCATCACCCAAAGAGGCCTAACCTCTTATTGCACAGCAGATGCATGCTTATTTCATAGCTGACCCTGCTTCCAGGCTCTGGAGATACAAGGTGCACTCACTGACACATACTTACCTGGCTGCATACCCCCGTCTCCCCTTTACACTGCCTGCCTCATACATGCAGGGCTGCTCACATGCTTCTGCCAGCTGCAGCTGGGTTGGGTGAGGTTTATTCTGCCCAGGAAGGCTATACTGCCACTTGCAACTCCAGAAACACCTTTCTTTCTCCTAAAGACTGCAAATACTGAACAGTTTCTTTGACAAGATGCAGTTTCTCCAGCACTGGATGGTAGCATCAATGGTCAAATTCTTGCACAGCATCCAAAGAACACCAATTTTCCAAGGAAACACGTTTTTTACTGTTAAATGCATCCACAGTGGTTACTGATATCCCATAGTTAGACAACCATACAAGGCCTCAAAAGATATTCCTTACCCCTCTTGATCTGCCAAAATAACTTTCCCCACCCAGGCAGAACACCACAAATTCAAACATCAGTCATTTTTCTCCCACACATACCAAATAGCAGGGAAATTGCAGCCACACTCATATAAATAGGGCAGCCAGAGATTTTAGCTGATACAAGGGAAGATTCTGAAGTTTCACAAAGTTTTTCAACACAGTAATTATGTATTAACATAGTATTTTTATTCACCTGCCATTTTCTAATGTCTGAAAAGAGCGGCAAGGGGGCACAAACCATGGCGATTCATGCCGGTGGGCCGGCAAACTGATCAATGACATATAAATACAGCTTCGCCAAATAGATTAAAAAGTGTCACAGAAAAGTAACTATTTCATGTGTTCTGTTTCTAGGTGTCTCTGTTATCTGAGACTGCAATCTTTGTAAATCCTGTGTTTCCAGCTTGCTAACCCCTTAAATCAAAGCAGAGGATTAAGGAGACATTCCCAAATGCAGGTCAGGACACAGCAACTGGTAGTAGCACTGACTCTTCACAACAGCTATAACATAAATTCTGAGAGATATTTTGAATTTAATGTTATTTTCATTTTGAAGGAGCAATTTTTAATGAGCAGCTGAAGCTCACTGAGCATGCATTAAAATTGTGCCCCCTTGTGTATTTTCATATGCTTTGAACACCACCCAACACATTGAAGTACTAAAAACCCCACAACCAGATTAAGTTCAGCTCAAGAAAACCTTTTATGAAAAATTTATAGCAACACTACAAACTATGGTGTTTTCACTCCTTGAAGGCACTATTGTAATTAATAAGTCATTCAGAGGTTTGAAGTACATGAAAGAAAAGTTCAGTAATTTCCTTCATCTGGATGAACTCAATTTTCATAAATGGTAAAGACTTCCTTTGACTTACTCATATGCATATTTAACTTGTACAAACTAAGTACATAGGTGAAGTGATTTACTCACATCTGCCTGTGGCAAATCATCAGCAGACAGGAACAACTCAGATCTCCTAACATCACCACTCACTGCCCTACCCCCAGAATCCACACTGTCTCTCCTAAAATCAAAGCTCTGGTTATTATTTAAAGTTTCAATCAAAATAATACATTCCACTTTCCAGAGAGCACTTACGTCCTGGAGAAGTTTCTCCAAGTTTTCCTGCAGCTCATAAAAGTACCGAGAAGTAATAAGACCTTCACGTGATTTATCTAGGCAATCTCTGGCCAGTTCAATAACTTGATGATGAATGAAACTTAGGACCCCATCTGCTAATTGCAGCACGTTCTCTGGAGCATTAGAGGCAATAAACTCAGCCAGCCGCTCTTCCATCTGTGCCGTGGCCTAAGAGTACAGAATAAAGAGAAATTACTCTTAAATTTTACTATCCCAGAACTTCAAAACATAAACAAATTGGGTGCTACAGTAACATACTTGAAATTCTAAAACACAAGAGGCTTTAAAAATATTCCAAAATACAATAGCATTTTGCTGAGAATTTAAATAGCATTCCCTAGGCAAAAGTTATGCGCACATGAGCAAATAACAAACATCAATCAGAACACACTTTCTGAAAATGCAAATGACCATAAAAATATCTTGGTGCTGAGGCTGTAATTCCTCTCTGGGTCCCCAGAGTAAGGATATATGATATGGAGCAGCTTTCATACCTTTTAGACAAGACCAGGGAAGCTAAAAATCACTGCCCCAAGCAATAGACACATTTCTATCACTATAAGCCCTGATATCCAGTCTCCAGAGAAACATCTCTTTTTCCTCTTGGTGCAGGAACAGGAAGGAATGGCCATATCGACAGCTGTGGGATACATGATCTTCTAAACTCATTTCAGTGAGATGTCAATCTTCTACACCCACTGCAATGAGATGCTGCTTTCAATGCCTCATTTTACAGACTTCAATATTCCACTTTTTTCAGAAACACCATGCTTATTTTGACTGCAGATCACTTCAGCACATTTCAGGGTAACTGAATTGGGATTGACTTTCTAAAATCCCAATCTATCTTCATTGCTTCTCTGGTACCAAGAGGCCCAGGGGCAAACTTAATTATTGCCAAAACCTGCAGTATAATTTGGAATGATTTTAAAAGAAAACCCTGCATTTCCAATATGTAAATGGAAAGTCCACCAAAACCAAAGACATTTGGATCAGTATAAAGCAAATTCAAAGCAGTTATATAGGGAAATCTGAGAGAATGCTATTAAAATTATTTTGAAATTACTTTTTACAATGTATGTGAAAATAAACAAAATCTCCCTCTTCCAGCCTTGATGTGATTCAAAATTTAAATAAAAAAATATGGATTAGTCGAAAATATATGGAGAGCCAAAGCATGGCCCTTCTCCTTACTCTTGTGAGCATTTGTCATCCCATTAAATGACACAAGGAATCTAGTAAATATGAAATACATACACAAAACCATAAAGCTTTTCACCCTTTCCATTTGAATTTCTCCATACAATCTATTTCTTCTACTACAGAATTAACATTTGAAGCAGAGAAAGCAGCTTCAAACTCTCAGCAAACTGGGCTGCTTGGAAATGAGACGTAGGAGCTGGGCTCCTTCTCCAACAAGCACTACGTTAATTCTGAGCCTGGTCACAAGTTCAGGGAATGCAGTATTGAAAAAGTGATTCTTTACCTTTGGAAACCTTTCTTTGTACACATGATTCATCATTATTATTTCACTGTCAAAGGAAATTGGGGAGCGACCCGGGCTAGAGGAGAAAAGAAAGCATGTTATCATTTATAGGTATCAACATCAAAACTCTCCAAAATCTACTGATGGTCATAATGCTGCCACACCGACTGTAGCCCTTCCAAAGCTTTTACTTCAGTAATGGGTAGATGCTTAAATTCAGAGAAAATCCTAGCAAGCAATGGCAGTCTACAGTATCTGAAAACTGCTATCATTCCTGGTTTCACATGAACTCAAGCAGAAACTCACCTATTTTCACTGAATGCAAACCCTAACATACAAGCAGCACACAAAACCCCAGTGCCTTTGTTGTAGGTACAGCTGGTATTTCCCTTGTTCTCTTCTTACTGCCCTCCATGGCAGTGGCAGCAGCCCTGCTCAGAAAGAAATCACTGTTACCCTCTAGACTCTCTAGTGCCAGAAGGGAGTAGAGTAAACTGAAACAAGGAACTTGGGATGACTTGCTTTTCTTTGTCTGGATGCTACCACACTACAGAAAGGATGCATGAGCAGTGCTATTCAGCTAAATCTTATATATAAATACCACCAGCAATAGGAACAGAATATTTCTATGAAAACTGCACTCCCTTGAGGCATGCTACACCATGGATGCATACGCACGTATGCATAGGTTAGCCAGCAACTTCAAGGCACACCAAAAAAGGACACTAAATCTTGACAAACTGCATTCATATTACTGTTTGGGTGGTTTTTTTAAAGCAGAGTTGCATCTTATTTCATCACATCTGATGCTATGCAGTGCTCTGACTCATGCTGCCACTGAGGACAGCCGGAGTGAGGTAATGCAGATAATCCCTCACCATAGGATTGCCCAAAGCACCTCACTTCTCCAGTTACCTTGTTTTAATGATCAAGACAAGCAACAGCCTCAATTATTTGGCACCTTATAAGATTGCTGTCTTTATGATTTTAGGAGTACTACATATTGCTAAAAATATTTCCTCTATGCCAAAAAATACGATTTTGTCTTGAATGAGTTCAAACATTTTCAACTTTCTTGTGAAGAATGAAGTGAATCTCTCTAAATGGAATGAATGAATTTTGAACTTGGAATGAATTACAGTTACTACCTTGCTGCTAACCTATTTAAAGGAAAAACATTCTTTTGGGAACATATATTTACAATTCAAAGAAAATTTACCTCACTGGCTCACAGCATATAGCAACACCAATCTCTCTTCACGCCTGGCACTGGAATTCCACGAATTACATTGTGTCTTGTTTTTATTAAGGTTTACCCCTCAGTTTGGGAAAACTCACTTCAGATTAAATCTCTCCCTGAATCCTTATGTTAATGGAGAAAAACTGATTTGGATGCTTTGAATACCAGGTAAAAACACTTTCTCATCAACTTGTTTTGAAGAAAATCTATCCCTTCACTTGGTACATAGCGAATTTTAAGCAAGGAGAATTTTTTTTTAAAAAGGAAATTTACATTTTTATTCAGATGTAATGACATAATAAAAAGAATAAAAGAACATTGAAATTCCAGACTTGCAAACAAATTCTCTCCCACATCTAGCCTGCTATCTTTATCCTTTTTCCTCTCAGACCAAACCATCTGATGCAAACACAGGACACTTGTTTACTGGCAGTCCATATGGAGCTGAAGAACTTGGCAAATACAGTTATTGAAGACTTTATTTTTTATATAATGTATTATTTCTCTGTGTGATTTAAGTGAGGTATAAATTACAAGGATATATTTATCCCTTTGATACTAACTACAGAAATACGGAGGCACATGCATACCTCATTTTAACATTGAAGTAGTCCTACTAAAATCTGTGCATGCTTAAGTATTTGCTGTCTTAGGGCTACAATAAAACATGAGGAGTTTTGCCTTTTGTTTTTATCTGTATGGATACAGGAAATTAAGAGCTCTGCAGAAATCATGCTACTTAAGCTGTCCTGCCAGGAGATGTAGTGTTTCCTTAAGGAGAGCCACAATGTTACAGGAGTTTATTGGGTCTAGGTTGTTTTTTTATGACTCTGAAACAAAGGAGAGTCTAGGGATAGGCAGAAAAGTAAACACTTCTGATCCCTTTATGTTCCTTGGGCACTGGCAGTTTTGGAAGTTGATTTAGTCACTTTTTGCAACCTAAAACAACAGAGCATCCAAACAACTCCGGATAAAACCAAGGATCGAGGTTTAAATTGTCATTCTAAATAAATCTGCCCAGTATAACAGGTCAAATTAAGTCTAGCCAACTATAGCAAGAGTGCAACATAATATACTGCACCATAATTTTTTATATTGATCCTTAGCCTGGGAATCTACAGGAATACTTAGATGGATACTAACTGACCAAAGGCAAATGGCCAGGCACTGCTGATTACTTTACAGCACCTTCGAGACACAGCCAGGTGAGAAAGAAACCAGGACTGATCACTAAATCTGGGCAGGTCACTGAATGCCACGTAAGGAAATTTAGAAAAAAAAAAAAAAGAAAAAAGGAGTTAAATACATTTTATTGGCATGAACGCTTTTCAAATGCAAAGCTTCACACATCTATGTGTGAGGTGTCCCTGACCATGGCAGGGGGGTTGGAACTTGATGATCTTAAGGTCCTTTCCAACCAACTATTCTATGATCTATCTACCACCAAAAATTCCATGTACAGAACTAAACCAGGCAACCATTTCAAGCCTCACAAAGGAACAGATCACTTTCTCTAAAACAGAGGACACATACTGTGCATGTGCATAACATTTTAAGATATAAAGCAGGCTGCCTCTCTCGGTGTAGATAGGTAGGTCGAAGAAATGATTATTGTCAGTGTGTTTTTCATTTCAGCGGAGCAGACATTAGAAGAATAATATCCATCTCCTTAAGCTTAACAGCAGAATGAAAAACTACTCCCTCTTTTCCCCTTCTTCACCCTCCCTCCACTTTAGGAAATGATGTGGTGATAGACTTTCAGTGACATCTATCTCCCACAAAGGTCTCTAGCCTTCAACTTGTCAAAACTCATGTGCCTTTATCTGATACTAGAGAGTGAAAATAGCTTATAGACAGCTATTTCAAGGAGCAGCATTTATAGTAATAACTTAAATCTTACAAAACCAAGTTTAACTGTGACTAAATAGAACTGAGGTGTTTATGAATACCGAATTTTTCCTTCACTGTCACAGCAGTGCTAGGAAAAAGCAGAGGAGCTAAAAGCACTGTGCTCCCCACTGCTTCCAGACTGCACATAAAGGTTTAGTCAGGATGTATTTACAGCATGTGACCAAATCCAGCATCCATAGGAAAATTAAAACCATAGGCTTAATTTTTTGATCTCCACAAACAAGGAATTTTAAAACTAGAGAGCCAAAGTTGTATCAAGTAGAAACTAAGTTAAACAAACCTTCCACTGAAGGTGAGCAGAGTATCAGCTTTCCTCCTCTCCCAAGAAACAAATACATAAATCTTTGACCTCATTCAAATTAATTAAGTACTTTACTAGAAGTAAGTCAGAAAAAGAAAACAATGAAGGAGAAGCAAATATGGACAATCTACACCAAAAAGTCCATCAAACTTCAGAACAAATACAGCTCAGTGCTTCATGCAGACCACAACCAGACCTTGGGGCCTAATCCTGTTTCTGGAAAGGACAATGACCAAAGGAGAACTGAACTCAGCAGAGCAGGATCTGCAGGATCTGCTGAACAGGGCTTATGCAACATGCACAGTAATAGTGAAACACAGTTTCCCACAGAATTACAGCAACCTCTACAACGAAGGAAACCATGTAGAAAATTAAACGCAACTTTAGATTATTTTTCAGTCTTTATATAAAGGTTCCTGCATAATGGTAACCAAAGAACACGAAGTCCACACTAAGCGGTTATTCTAGTGCTGCTAGAAAAAGGGGGACCTGAGGCAGGCAAACAGTAAACAGAAAACAGGCTTTCTCATCAAGCACTTTGAAAAGAAATCTGAGTTTTATATACTTTTGGATTTCTTTAATTCATTTTAATAGCACTGAGCTTCAGCTACACGTAATCTGCAGACAAACACTGTTTGTGATAGCTTTTGTATCAGGGAACTGTTTTCCAGTTCAGCCCTTCTTTATACAAGAGTAACACTCTTACGAATGTTGCTCCTAGTGACAAACTAAGTATGGGATTTTCTAAATATCTGTAAATATAAATAATAAATTAGCAAACAATAAATATGTAAGCATATATAGGTGACAACTTTATGGGAAAGGGAATACATTTCAATCACAATCTCTCTGAAAGTAACGATCAATGAATTTGTCCTACAGACTAATGCAGGGGCTGCAACTAGCTCTTTTCAGTATTTCAGGGGGTTTTATGCATGCCAGCAGAGACTAAGAGTGCCTTAGACACAAAGACTAGAAAGTTAAGGACATGAGCAGTACACAGGGCAACTAAGAATATCCAGTTTTCCTGTTAACAGAAAACCATAAAGACGGTGACTGAAACCAGAAAGGAGTAAATTTACAAGCAATCACTTTGAAGTACTTTTTAAAATCAAGTTCATAGAACTCTTTGTCTTGAGAGAGAAAACTGAGGCCACTGTTATCTGTAATATAGTTAGAAACTATTTCCATAAGCAACAGATGCCTTGTGCTTCAGAATATAAAACTATTCTCCTCTGGCAAACCCACGGCTGGGTGAACCCCCATTCTGCAGGGAGCACTACCTGCTTCTCTGCAGCTTGTGGCAGACAGCACCTTCCAAAAGCAGCAGCGTGAAGTGATGAAACCACCAAGGTTCCCCAAGCACTTAAAGCTGATGCTTAAATGCAGTGAGGCAAGAGAGCTCCACAACCCGCAGGATCAATTTCTAAGATAAAAATGGACTATGGGGGCCACTGGTGTGGCTCCACAACACCTTCTTCCCATCTGGGGTATCTTTTTGCCAAAGACGCCTATTTCAGCAACTGGTGTTTTCTAAGGATTGTCTCTATATTAATGGCAGGATCTAGTATGTCAAAAGTCAGGTTGGAGGACTGCATTAAAAAGCACTACCCAGCAAAGAGATGAAGGAGCATATTTGATTAAGGATGATCTCATCTATTTCAACTACACAAAAATTCACTGATACAATTTTCAGCCCTTTTCTCCCTAGACAACATTATGCTAAAATAGAAAAAGAGATCAAGAAAAATGGGCAGATTGGTGGGCTGTGTGACTGCACAAAGGCAGCCCCTGAAGAAGTCGTTATTAGTTAACTCTACTTTTATCTGACATTCTCCATGCATTCCCGTGTGTTAGTAAAATGTCAAGTAAAGAGAACTGGGAAAAGAGAGGGCAGCATCTCTCAACTGAAAAAAAAGAGTAATGATGAAAAGTTTGATGCAAGAATTCACTCTCCATGCATTTCACTCCTGGAAGAAAAGATCTTTTCCAGGTTAAGCCCAGGACTATTCGAAATGAAGTGAATGTAGCCTGGGCATTTCTAGTGCTCAATAACTTGGAGGAATTGAAGGCTGCATCACATACACAAAAAAAACAGAATGGTCAAGAGCTCATATTTAAGAACCACATCTGCAGGTAATAAAGAAATACTCTCTTCCACTGAAGACACCCTGAAAGCACCAAAACAGGTGGGTTTAGCATGTAAGTACTGGATCTACTGGAGATAGATGAGAGAACAGTCTTCTGGTTTTAGCAACTAGCTTTATAAGCATGTCACACTTTTGGATTCCAGCACTGGTCTCGGGCTACCTCCTTCCCCCTGTATAGGAGAGCAGCTGGAAAAGAACCAGTGCCACTTCTTTGGTACAGAATTTAGACTATCTTCAGGCCTCACTACCAGACACCTCAATCAACAAAGGTTCTATCAACTTGTCAGTGTACATCCACCAGTGCTATCCTCCATGGTTACTTTTCCCATCCACTTTGACTATTAAAGCTGCTCTGCATGAACAGAACATTTGCAGCTAGGTACAAGAAAATGGTAAATTTCTAGCCAAAGAAGTAGGTTGTTTTCAGAAGTTACATCTAGGCAACACTCTTCTCTATCCAGAAGCACAAAAGGATCATCTGATACTTCTGAAAAGAAGACCCTCAAAAACAATAGTCCAAGCATTTGACAGTGACATCTCAAAATACCAGTTCCCCTCTATCAAAACAGATGTAAGGTTGCAGACATAAAGGATGAAAAATGAATACATGTTAACAGTCAGTCATAAATATCAGACTATCTTTTAAATTACAACACTATGACTGCCAATTAAGAAAAACATCTTAGGTATTTTGTTCATCTGCTTCCCATTACAGCTGACCAAATAAGCCCATTAAATGCTTATGGAAATACTACATTTTTAGAAAATTCCTGCTTAACTTTGAACTAATTAACAGCTCAGATTTTATTTTTTCATTTTTGAAGTAAGTAAAAATATCCTCTCACCAAGTGAGCCAACTTTATCATGTGGGCAAACACAAAAGCAATCTGTGCACTGAATAAGGTCTGGTTTTCACAAATTTCAGTACTTGTTTGTTTACAAGGACACACACCCCTCTGTCAAAAAGGGTATTTCCTCCAGCAAACACTGCTCCAATTGGTCAGATTGACATATCAATTTTCCTTTGAGGTGCAAGGGCCAGCATGAATGCTTGGCTGTGGCAAGGGTGCTTTAGAGCCACACAGTGCCACAGTATCAGCAATACGCAAAATGGAAAACAAATCAGGCATAGTAAGTGTAAAAAAATTAAATTACTTCATTCTAATCTCTGGCATACTAATAAGGCTGGCCATTATCACACTGAGAAGCAGAGAGAGCTACAGAAAGCATTCAAGAGAGGAGGAAGATTAATCATAAATGTGAGACACACTGAATTAATCTAGTCTCGTCACAAATTATAAACCTACTATATGATAACTCTGCTTTTAAATTGGCTCACAAAGGTAAAATTCCAGCAAGCTGATAATCCATATTAAAAAGGAAAAACATAAAATTGGGCTCTCCAATTTATTGTTTATATCATTCTTGCATTAACAAGAGTGTCTCATGCTTCATCGTGGCAACAGTAAAATGTCTGTGTTAGAAAGGACAATAATTACTTTAGTGAAGTGTTGTCTACCTACAGCAGCTGTCTTATCTATAAGGAATTAGTACTATTGCAGTTACGCTACTCAGCATTAAAGAGTACAGCAGGTCTGAAGTAGGACTACTGTTCAAAAAGACTTAGTACAAATCATATAACTAGTCTTAGTACATGACAATTCGCAGAGATCACAGGCTAAGTGTGCTACTACCTATAGTACTTACCTACTCTTGTAGATTACTGTGTAACTACACTTAGTAGATCCATGTGCAATTACCATGCAGCCTGCACTGAAGTTTAGAACATACAAATAATTACAAATAATCATGAAAGTTCAGCTCTGCCATGACACAATACTCATCAGGGAGGTTTTTTGTTATCTTGGCCTGTTTTGCATCCTTCTATCACAAACCCTGGCCCAGGCTCTGAGCTGAACACACTGATTCAGTATTTACAGCGGCCAAAGTTTCTGAATCCTGTCCATTAATTTAAAGGTGGGATCCACTTCTGACAACCTCAGATGAGAAGGGAGACCTCACCTCCTTGTCCCCTACTTGTATAAATCCTTTTTCTTTAGCAAGACGCTGTGTCGAGAGGTACACACTTCTAGAGTTTCACTCGCTTGGTCCCCCACTAAATGCATAGCAAAGCTTAAGGCTTTTGCCATCATATTAAATGTTTATGGATTTATTCCACAAAGTTGTTGAGGCTTGCAAGAAAGATTGCCCAGAGAGGTTGTAGAATCTCAGTCCTTGGAGATATTCAAAAGCCATCTGGACATGGTCCTGGGCAATCTGCTTAAGCAGGGGTTTGGACGAGATGACCTCCAGAGATCCTTTCCAACCTCAGTCATTCTGTAATACTGTGAAAGATGAAGTTCTAGTTGCTTCTGGTTTTAAGTACGGAAAAATCAGCTGCACAAGGAAATTACCCCTGGAAAGCTATTGTTGAATAACCAGTTCTCCAAAGCAACCATAAAAATTATTCAACTGCTAATGCAGGAGAAATGTTTTCAGCACTATTACAAAATTCCTCTTGGGTGCAATTCCATTTAAGGTTTTGACTTGACCTACTCTAGTTTTCATAACCCTTCAGAAGCACTGCTGGAAAAGTTATTAACAGTGACTGTAACCACTTCCTCACATTCATGCAGCAAAATTCTGAGATGAAACTTCACTAAAGGGAATCCATCCTATAGATTTAGCCCGAGACGCTTGTGGATCATGTTTTCATAGAGTCATTGTGAAGATATGAAAGCAGACTCTGCTAATCATTTTGCAACCCAAACCTTCAGCATCAAATGTAAAAAATTTATACCCTTTCTGATCAGGTGAGATGAGTTACGTGTTTCAAAACTATAACAAAACTACAATGACTTTTCTTAGATCTCAGAGCACACACAGAAATGCAATACAAGTGTCCAATACCTTCAAAATTCAACAACCTGAAGCTCACCTGAGACTGCGAGATCGAGGCCTCAAGGCTGGAGAATGGCGTCCTTCCTCATCAGTGATGCTCTCAGTGCTGAAATGCTTTGTCAGGAAATGAAGTTCATCTGCCGTGGGCTGAAAGGGCAGCTGGTGCAGCTTCTCCTGAGATGAGCATGATGACTGAGTACAGAAAAAAATACAGAAAAGAAATGCACTAAACACATGCATAGGGGTCAGCTAATGAATGGAAGAGGAACGGATTCTGCAGGACACTGCACACTCCAGCGGAAAAGAAAGCTATTTATCAGACCAGGTGCCTCTTTTTATTGTTCTCATTAGGCTAATCCAACCCTTCCATACAAAGACAGAGCTGGTGAGATCAGGAAAACTTTTGAGAGAAGGCTAGGGAACCATTGCATCTGATTCTGGAGCTGTTAATCTGATCATGCAAGTAATTTACTATGAGGAGAAAGAAAGGAAGGTACATGAGTACCAGTGCTACTCTGGAAAAGACAAGGAGGTTCCTGGAGTGGTGAGCAACTTTCTTTCCTTTTCCCTCATGCTCTCTTAGCTCAGGAGTTTCACTGGCATGCAGAATGCTATGGAGCTGTGTAGACATGAGAGTTTTTGCTGATTATTGGCTCTCATTGGAAATTGCTATTGTAAACAGTCAGGATTTTATTTCTCCCTTTCTTTACCCATCAGGCTTCTTCTCTAAGGAAAAAGACAGTAACAAAATGTAGGTAGCTGACTTTGCAGAGTTGTAAGATTAACAGACTTTCTAGTTATACACTTAAACCAGATTATTTATCTTTAAACATGACACATGGCCTGTGATAATGATACAACATAAAACTGCTTTAATTCTTGGAACCTCAAGAAACCTGAGATTAAAACAAATATTTGTGGGAAGTTCAAATAACACCGAATGTTGGATGTTTTGGGGGAAAAAGCTGTAGGTCAACTAGCAAGTGCATTTTTGTGTGTGTGATTTTTCAATGCCCCTTTCCATTTTACAGAAGCAACACAGTACATTGTGTAAGGACTAATTAAAGATCATCTTTAAAAGCAAAGGAAGGAAAAAAAGTGCTGAATAACCAGAGTAGCACTGAGTAACGCCAATGGGCCTCACTAAAAACATCATCCTAATCTAAGTTCCAAGGCTCCTTATTGATCTGATAAGGAAAAACGTGGAAAAACGTTTCTTGTTGCTACAATGATCCTCCCTCAAACTGGAAAGGACTGTATCCTAGTACTAGAAGTATCTGCACCAGGTAATTATACATTATATAAAATGTATGGCAAGCTTTAACTTGGCTAGTGTGCTTCACTAGACTATTTGCTGTTGACGGCTTTCAGAAAAGAAAGCTAAGAAGTATGGCCAAGCAACAAAAGCCAACTGCTGACAAGGCTTTTCACTGAGTCCTGCATTTTTGTAATACTGACAGCAAAGAGGAAATACTCTGAAATCACCTAAACAAGGTACATCCAAATTTACCAAGGTAACAGCTACCCTTGAAATGAATTAAACTGATCAGATTGCTGCAGATCCTGAAGGATTTCAGCCAGGATTGAGATGGAGATCTGAATGTGAGAACTTACAAACCTAAAGAACATATTCTTTAATAAAAATATAACTGGATTGGCCCCAGAGCCCAGACCTACTCCCTCTGCACTGCACAGAGGTTTTTACAGAAAAGAACTCCCTTGAAAGCCCTGGGACATGCATGAACTCCCAAAGTGTGGCTGCTTCTTCGTAAGTTTTCCTTCAGGCGGGTCTCATGTTGGGAAGTCATCTCCAGCACAGCGTCCACACAGTCACGATAATATGGAATGTGTATCATCTTACACTGGCCTAATCCACACTGAAGCCAAGATGAAGAGGCTGGGTATTTGACAGCCCTTTTGCTCACAGCTATTCTGCTGTGCACAGTGGTTATGCCAACAGAGCAGGAACTGCTAAAGACGGAGTGTTACAAACCTGCATTAGCAGGTACTCAAGTTCTGGCACTACAAATACACATCTTACTCAAAACAAATATAAACTAAACCTACCACATTAAGAGAACTTAGCACACAGTTACTGGCATTAGAAAAAAATCAAAACTGACAGTCTAGAAAAAGCATTAAAAACTTTTATGTCTCTCCACAGCAAAATCCATGGGAAAGCAGTGCTAGTCAACTCATGGCTGACCAAGCAAAATCCTCCCTTCACTTTCTCTCCTTAAAGGCAATCAGATCACAAAGTTTGTAATTCCAGAGTATAATTAAAGAAAGCCCTGAAGATAAAGGCCTGAAGATAAAGATGATGAGAAATGGACTTTCTTCTGCCAAGGGCTTCTCTAGCAATCTGAAGGCATACAACCTTCCAATAAATAAGTGTGAAAGCAAAGTGAAACCTTTCTGAAGTATTGATGTTTAAGTAATTACATCCCTGTACTCAATATTTGCAGCAGACTAATACGAACATCCTCCCGTGTCTTAATTACAGATACAGAATTAGCCAACTCTTCTCCAGTAAAAAAATTCAAGCTAATATTATAGTAGCTTATATGTGACTCTCCATCTAGAAAATGGATAGAAGATGAGATGCAACTGTATATTGGCCCGTTCAACTGACTGTTCTACATTTACCTAACTTGAAAGAAGGTCTTCTCCAGCTTTTTCAGCATTGGTTTGATGATACGTATCTGGTCTTCATGAGGTGTATGACAAGGATAAATGTGCATTTTTTAAGCATCATCCCTCATTTGGAAGGAAAAAATAAAGCAGAATCTACAGATTTCCGCTCCCTTTAGACTTCTCCCACAGCTCTGAATGCTTCTAACAAGACCAAAAACTCCCAAACAAATCCAAAACCATACAAACCCCAACTGCCTTGAAGGATAAAAGATTACAAATTGTGGAAACGGTGCAAGCTAGAGTCTGTGCAAATGTGTCTGAGAATATGAAGCTATAGAGATGACAGTAATAATGCAAAATCAAATTAACAGGAAACTTTAGACCACAATTTCTTCTCTTGCTATCTAGGCTGAATATAATACTTGGCTCCTAAGGAACTGTGATGATAAATTTGTGTTTAAAAGGCACTAGAAACTTTATAGATTAACTTAATAGAACAGAACATTGTTTTCACAAGGAGAACAATGATACCGCATTCAGTGTAAGATTTGCATAACGTATTGTATTGAGTCCCAATTAATGCAGGTATTACAATTAGAAGCATATTCTAAATACGAAGCAAGATGATCAGTGGAAATATTATGGAAA
Source organism: Psilopsiagon aurifrons (assembly GCA_025447955.1). NCBI lineage: Eukaryota > Metazoa > Chordata > Aves > Psittaciformes > Psittacidae > Psilopsiagon > Psilopsiagon aurifrons. Next base: position 23,814 of record JAOEHY010034865.1, on the reverse strand, counting down.
GAGGCAGTGATATGTGACCACACAGTGGAAGACACTCACCATAACGCACATACAAAAGAGTGTTTCATTAAAACTGTATAGGCAGCCCTAACAGTTCCAATGTTTCTATACTTGGCTTTGCAATATCGTTACGTGGATAACCACAACATCTAGTACACACAAACGAAAGAATAAAATTCATTGTACGAAGTATCTGAGAGCTACAGGGGTTAACAGGGTGCTGCTACATTCCGAGCAGTAACAACATACTTGTCTTTTGAGAGTACAGAACTCCAGCAAACTGCAGCCAGCCTCTCTAATGACGTGTAAGAATTGAAAAGCTTTATTAGGAGGTTCAAATTCTTGGAGCTGAGTAACAGAGGTTTATTATCAGTTGCTCTTTCTGCTAGCCTGATAGCAGTGGTTTTCATACTAAGAACTCGAAAGCAGACAGAATTTCATTTCCCAGTTGCAAAAAAAGCTAAGAGCTGGCTAGCAACTATCTCTTAAGAGTCCTGCCACTTCTGAGACCTTGAGCCTCTCAACTGGTCAGTCGAGCCAAGTGCTGCACTGGGATTTCACCAATGCTAAAGGCAAAGTGCAAGATGATAGGAGCTGGGAAATGGAAGAAAAAGCAGCAGAACCAATAATTAAAATAATTTTTAAAATAATTAGTGTATTAAATAATGTTAGCAAAAAAATGAAGATCAGACATTTTAGTAAAGACTCAGAAGCTGATTTGTTAGGGTGTATTTGTAGAAACTGAATTGCTTGGAAAAGTCTGTGTCACTTACTGAAACTGTTGAACTGGGAGTGTTTGTTCCATATCCAGATGAAGGAAGGGAGGCCAAGGACCAGCGACGTCCATCCGTTCTGGAGAAAAGAAGTAAGGGAAATTACTGTCAGGGATATACTGTGGCTCCATCTTGGAGGAAATTAACATTTTCCCGCTCCAAATCTCTTGACCTCACATTTTTATTAAAGGCTCAAGTTATTCAGATAAATCAAGTGCCCCATTTACAATGATCTTTGTGAGAAAACAGCTAGGGCAAGTTTTCAAAAGCAAAAGTAAGTGACATTGGAAAGGATAAAGCAAAGAGGCATCAGGTTCCTGCATTAAGTAGGTGCTTTGTAAATGTTACCAGTTGTGCAAAAATTGGGGTTTCTAAACCAGACAAACAAAATCAGAACATTTCAAACTTATTTGAATAAGACAGTCATGGCTTAACACAATTAAAGTTTAGAATTGATGGGGAAAAGTCAAATTAGATCAAGAATCAACTGAAAGTGGATTCATTTGTTTACTTAGCCAGAAGGCAACCTGCCTAGCACATAACCTGACATAGTTGGTGGATTAAATCCACTACAGCAGATCTGAACAGAGCCAAGGTGTTCTCTTGAAATACAGAGAAAAAAATCAAAGAAATCTCACCTAGGGTCTCTTTCTCCTCCAGTCAATATAGCACTAGTAGTTATTTCCCTATGGCAGCCAAAGAAACACGCTGCTCAGGGAAAACAGCCAGAACATCGGAGAGATATTGCAGAAAAGGCCTTGTTCTACCAGTGTCAAAACTACACAACTCCTTTGAGAAGAATCAGTAACGAGCTCTCTGAAACCCTCTTCTCCCCACAGAACCTGCCTTGGTGAGGATGGAAACTGAACTACATTCAGCTCAATCTCACAGCGCTTTTTCTGCCTCTGATTTCATTTCAGTCTTGCACATATTTTGTGTCCTACAATGGACAAATGTATCCTGTGGTACAATGGGATGGTTGTTAAAGAAGTCTCTTCCTCACATCTATTTCCATTGGCTTGTTTCTTTTATTGCAACAGATCATCTTCACTTCATAACCAGTTACTGATAAGTCAGAACAATTCATTGTTCTAGCTTTGGAAAGGTTTGGGGGGTTTTTTGGTACATGTGGACGCAGTACATTTGCAAGTAGAGCTTGCAAATGTTTGGTAGAGGTCTGAAATAGTGCTCAGTGCTCATAAAAACCTCAACTGTTACTATCCTCATAGCAATACTTCTCATCCCACTATCCACACCCATGAAGCCTCATCCTTAGAAATAAGTCCAGTGCACATCCAGACATAAATGCCTGTTTCTATTTTTTACAGATCTAGCTCCTTTTACTTTCAGGCACTGATATACACCACTCTTCTTTGCCATCTATCTTAGCATAGGAGGGAAATCAACTCCCTGTTTTACATCACTGAAAGAATTTCATGTCAAAGGAGGTTTTAAAAAGACTCATGCTTCATGCATTTAAGAAAAGATAATCAAGCTGTAACACAGATTCCTACTGCATGCATATGTTATATCTAAACCCCATTTAGCCACAGGTGATGATTTCTTTGGCAAGACAATTACATGTAAAAGATCAATCTCAAAAAAATTCCAAAAGAAATAAAATTCTTTTCTTAACCCTGAAAACTACCAAATATCAGCGTTACAGTCACTGCGTGACGTGGTCAATGAGTGAACGCCAAACTTCAGTGATCTTCATTCAGCTCCTTGAAACATACATGTAGGTCAATTGGGACTCTCAATCCCAAAGCATCAGTCCCAAAGCAACCCCATATGTTACTGTCTCAAATAAGTCACTGAATTTTTGCAAAAGGAAAGCCTAATCCCTGTTTTACTGACTTGCCTAAATTGTGTATTGAAATTAACAGAACTTTCATTTTGATAAAGTTCAAAGAAAAAAGAAATCTTTCTCAGTTAGAAAATCAAAGGATACCTCTTCATGCTTGGGCTATTTTCTGCTGATGCAATCTAGGCAAGCAATGTGCTAAGCAGTCAGGACAAGGCATATCAGCTCTAGTCTAGCAGAAAGAAGTGGGATAAGAGTAGAAATCTTCCAAATCGAAGGCAATGGGAAAAAGACCTTACAAGGAAACTCCTCCTTCATTTATGCAAAGCATTTCAAAGTTACTGCAGTGTTTTGGTAATAGGCGTATTTTTAGAGAGACCTTGTGCAATGCTGCTTCAAGAAAAGATACTTGGAAAGAATTTTTAGGTCTTTAATTTTATTTATTATACTCCCTCTGCTAGTACAATAAAATCATGTGAACAACAAATCTGGCCTCTAAAATGGCATTTTAATTAGTTAATTAAGCAGGTATTTTTATGGCAGCTAAACGCTATGTAATGAACAGTAGATCAATTTCAAAACAAGAAGGTGCTAGAAGAATAACACATCTTCTCTAGAGCACTACCTGTTTATCATTTTAAGCCTGTTTTGATTACCACAGAGCAGAAGCTGAATGCCTAAATGGGGTTATTACAGCACAAACTCGTTAGGGACATGGGCTCAGCTGCACTGAAGCATAGTTCATACACACACACATGCAGCAGCAATACAATACACATTACCTGTCTGCTCTGTGTCCGTGGCTGTATGGAAGAAATTGTACAATAATAGTGAGAGAGAGAGAAATAAAAGATACACATAACCTCATCTTCTGTTACTGCTATTCTACTAAAACCGGTTTTAGTGAATATGGCCAGAATTAACCATATATTTCTTTATTCAAACAGGATTCCTGATCATGCTAACTTTGTGGCTATGACACAGTCACTGAAAGGGCATCTAGCAAGGGATTTCATCAAACTATGGACAATCTTGCAGTATACTGTAGTAAAATTTGCTTTACAATAAAATGAGTCTCCCAAACGGTTTTCCTACTCTGCCCCAAGAATCAACTCATCCCAGGGCTATAATGAAAGAATTAAATTCACAAATGATGTCAAAACTGAGTAACAAATAAAGAAATGATACAAAATCTAAAATGCAGAAAATCAACAAATCATTTCTGTGTTGGCAACAGGAGGAAATCAGATATGAACCACCTCTTTAAATCCACCCAACACTGATCAGTGTACAGTGAAATATCCATTTGTCTGTGGTAACAGAACACCAACACTGCCATTATTTAATACCATCATATAGAAGTTACTCTGATATTGCTATGTGATAATCTAATAAATACATATTGGTATTGCCAGCATAGCTATTCAGGGTGTAATGCAAGTAGAAAATAGAAGCAAGCTTCTAAAACAAGCTGTGCTTAAGTGTTCTTTTTCAGTGACAGAAAACTCAGAGAACAACATGCATAATGCAAAATGAACCACAGTATCCAATGGCACAGACTTAACCTTTATTCATCTATTTCTTTTAAAAAACATTAAAAGGTGAAGAAGTGTGCAAGGGCACCCTTCAGAGTTTTAGCATTAAAACCTTTATTGGCTGCTTGAAATTTTAAAAGGCAAAGATACTGAAAAATCAAGTTGAAACAGGACATTGAAAAATTATGTCAAGTTTTGATGATGGCTTCAGCTACAACTTTCCTCCTGTGTTCCAGGGTCCAGAACTCCAGATACTGTGAAAACTGGTAATAACTCAGTTGATTTTAACAGAAATCAAAATACACCCAGACCAAGCTCAGATACCTCTTTAAAAACAAAGATGGGTGCTGTGAGTCATTTGAATTGTTTTACCAGCAGGTAAACCACTGATTTTTCCCTCTGAAGCAACCAGAAAAACACATACCCTGTCTGTTCTGGTTCACATGTGTCAAATGAGAGTTTTCTTATTTTTTCCAAGTTTTTTCTTGTGTAAGACCTGGAGATCAAAGTCTACTTCAAACAGTATTCAAGGACACCAGGTCTTCTAGCAAATCACCACAATGGAGAAATGCTCCAGGATTTACCTGCTGTTCAGATAAAGCATGTACCTTATTTCATCAAATCCTAACTCTTTATTCTCCTTTGAAGTCTTGAGACCTGTCATTCTTCTAACTACTCCTCAAGCTAAATCTATCACTTTTGGAAAACCTACTTCCACTCTGGATGATCACATTTCCCATTCTCAGATCATTTTAACACAGATTGGGGTTTTTTCCCAGCAGAGGCAGAGTTTAGCAAATCCAGAATATCTTCCCCACACGTGAATCTGACAATCCTGCCACTATGCCAAACCCCCCTTGGGAACTCTCTTTTTTCCTGCCCATTATTTCTCCACAAAAATCTAACTTTGTCTCATTATCCATTTCTCCCTACCTGCTGGGTTATAACATTCAACATACCATTTGTCTGCTTCTCCCAGCTGCCTCCATTCTTTCTATCCTATTCCTTACACTAAATTCATCACTGCAATATCAGCTTTCTTTCCATCAGTTTGATATACAGCGTGACCGGCATCTGTCTAGCATTCGTTGCAGGATAGATGAGAGCTTCACTTTCAGCTCTCTTGATGCTGCTGCTCTTCTAGACACTCTTGCAGACTCAGAATTTCAATCACCAGCTATTTTCCTCCTTAGAGCAATAATGTACTCTTGACACCAACGCCCAAGACAGTAGGGAAAACTATAAAGTTACTACCAGTCAGAAGGCAGCAAATGAATGCACACACAGTTGTGCATGCCTAAGTTTAGGTACGTTTACATCTTTGTGCTGACACAGCAAAGATCAGTATATTCTGAATGCACCTCAGTTATTCAGTAAGAACATCATCCAGGACTACAACTAAGATAAGATTATTCCAATCATAACTGGGTTTAATGTCATTATGACTAAACAATTTGTCATCTCACATGCCTGACATGTCATCCTTCTGGGAGAAGGCTGTCTCCTCCCGAGGGAATACTGACTACTTAATTTACTTCTATCTTCTAGGTCTGAAAAGCACCTAATACATTCTGGGTGCTGCCAAGATCTAAACTGAAAAGAATAAAATAAAATTGGAAACCAAAAATGTAAAACACAATCAAAAACCTTCCAACCCATAGGCCATTTCTAAATAAAAGTATATAGATTATTTGCCAGTCCAAAAAGAATAGATCCTGCCTTACCTTCGGGCAGGAACAAAGGAAAAGTGAGCAGGTGCATTTGGAGAGAAGTTCCTGGGACTGTCCAAAGGGCTGCTTCCTGTTTGAGAAAGTGGGAAACAAAAACAAAACACCCAAACCCCATTTAATACACACTTGCAAAAAACAGAGTTAAATGGAAAGACTATGAACTGCAACCTGTGACAAGTAATTGAAAATATGGAGCTCTGAGTCTGTGATCATTTGAGCATTAGTTTGCTAAAGAACTGCTCTGATATGGATGCATCAGTATTTTCCTTCCTTTCAAAACAATCTCAGGTATACATTTTCTTACTTTCAGATGAGTAATGTATCACTCATACACAATACAGTCTTTTAATACTTTGCAGTAATTTCTACATATATGCTTTTCCTAGCACTTCCCAATGAAAAGCCTGAGCTAGAAATGTCATTGATGAGAGTTTCGGAGCTAATAAATACTAAGAAAGTATCTCTTCACAATGTTACATCAAGGCTGAATGCAAAATTCACTGAGATAAAAAAAAGACATACCAAAGGAACTGCACATGATAATATAAGGACTAGACACATGCAGGATGATCAGGCTATAATGTATCAGCATTCACCTTAACACCGCTTTTCTGAAATAAAACTTCTACCATTAAAGTTCCAGTGAATTCATTCAGCAAGGATAAAACAACACTTGGTTTCCTCTTGGCAGAAGAATATTTTCTCTGGGCTTTGTCATACGATGTGTAAGCATATGGCTGGTAAGTGGCATATTGCAATGTATTTTATTGCAAAGTAAAAAGCAACCATTTCACAGAAAGCTCTTCTGAAAGCCAGGCTCATTTACAGACTAACTGCAGAAACCTTTGAAATTGATGGATGAATTAGAAGCTTCATGTCAGTGAGCGTGCTTTCTATCAGGCATATTCTTTAAGTGGATTGCTCTTTCAGATCCTTAATACAAGCACAAAAGAGAAACTGTACAGGGCAAATACATGCCAACAGCAATTTTTTTGTACACAGACAGTAAAATAGCATTAAAATAAGAGCAGGAAAACTACATAGTCACTGGATAAGCAATATACTGCAAGGTATTCCGCAACTGTGATCATCAGGAATGTTTTCAAACTTATATCCTATATAAAACTGATTTATTTTAAAAGTCATGTTGAAAAATTAAACTCCAGTGACGGCTCATACGCAAAGGACTTGTCTCTGCTTCAGAAGAAGTACCAGGCACCCAGCCTTCCTCCAACCCTGGACTGCTTGTGAGATTACAGTCCCATTCAGCACCGTAGACGTAAGGTGCATTAATTTCAACCCAAGTTATTAATACACCTTAACTGCTATGCTTAGTGGAAATGGCATATAAGCACTGTGCTCAGTTGAAGGTAACATTCATTCACACATCATCTATGCAAACAGTTCACAAAAATCTGCAGTAGCATTTCTCCACAACTTCCTGTGAGCAAGGTGTGTGCACACCTGGCATACATGCCTGGGCAGGCAGGGAGGAGAGGGAGAACAAGCTGATACCTTCTGGGGTGTGAGGATGGCCTCAGCACAGCACGGGCCTGCAAACTCCATCTGCTCTACAAGTCTATGAGGGGAAAAATAGCAGCTGGCTGAGATTAAAGCAGCCCCAGGCTGATCTAACATGTGTCAAGGGGTGATGAGAGAACTGGAGAGGTAAGTGAATTCCAGACCATTCCACAATCTGCTTCAAGAGCAAACTAAATTAAAAACAAAGGCTTCGAGCAACAGGTTTGTTTTCTTTTGGGTAGGCTTTCTTTTGCATTGTTAAGAGTTAACAATGAGTTCACAGTGTAATATAACACAGTGCAAGTCTTCACTCAAAACTGGATACCATTTAACCCGGTACATCCCAAGTGGAAAGGGGGGCGGGTGATCAGAAATCAGTAACTTGATAATTTTTTAGTGCTTCATTTATTAAGCTTTGACTCATTTTAATTCCTACAGTCACAGTGCAAAAACAGAGATATTATGCTGCTTTTGAATTAAGAAAAGGCTGGTGGTTTAACAGTCTGCAAGCCTACAAGAAAGATGGATGAAGGCTGCAATAGCCACAAAGAGAACAACTCTGTGGTGCATAAACAGACATGTCCTGGTAGCAGCACACAACTAGGGTTAGGGTCACCACTTACTTGCTAGCAGAAAGCTGAGGAAACATTTTAGAGCAGGATGCAGTGCAGCAGGACTGATGCCTTTCCACGGTTATGTAGATGTAACAAAGCAAGGAAGACTGCCAGTTTTGGTGGGAACCTTGGCCTTCCCATTTTCAAGCTTCACTGCTGACAAACTACTGCATCAAGATGATCTTTTTGAACAAAAAGTCCATTGCCCCATGCTGTTATAAGCAAGCAATGAACTGTCCCTGCCTCTTTATATCTTCATCAATCTCCTGTAAACTTTCCAGATTACAACCAAAATAGGATTTCAGAGTAATTGAGCAAATTGGGTAATGAGAGTTTCTATATTTTGAAATAAAGCATGTGGGTGTCCACACTCTTCTGAGCCTGCACAATTTGGTAAGAAGATACTACTCATTTTTAAGCAACTACTTTTTCAGATTTATATGGCATATTTCCTTTCAGACACTGGAATTTTAATTAGATCCCCAGTGAGTTGCTTCTAGTTTTAAAATGAAAAGCAATTAGTTTTCTATTCAATTCAAGTCTGGGTGAAGCTTTTAAAGCAACAACAGGGAGAAGGGGAATTACTACTTTCCCTAAAATTTCCCAGTACTGCTTCATCTGCTCTAGTTGAAGGAATTTTAATAAGAGAAGCCTTAGTGCAATGGACTTATTCAGCAAGACTGATCGAAACCCTATTTATTCTGTTAGCAAAGGTAAATTCCCCTGTTGCTTCAAGGGTTATAGTTGGCTACTACTGAACCTGAAATGACTGTCTCAAGGGAGGCTGTTACACAGAATGATTGCCCATTAGGTAAACCAACACAGTTACATGAACGTTAATAATTCAGGCATGAGCCTCTACATTTTCCGGACAACAGGAAGAAGGATGCAGCCAAAGTATCTGTGCATCTGCTACCCTCAAAATACAAAACCAGACCTTAAGGGCAATAAATAGGTGATAGTCTCAGCTATCGTCTGCAAACATGACCCTCATGAGATAGGTAAAGATTCCAAAACCTCACACTAGAACCATTCTGTAAAACCTGCTTCTGAGATTTGTAAAAAAAACATAAAAAGTATCATAGAATGGTTTGGGTTAGAAAGGACCTTAAGATCAACCAGTTCCAACCCCCTGCCACGGGCAGGGATGCCTCACACAAGACTATGTCACCAAAGGCTAAGTCCAATCTGGCCTCGAATACTGACAGGGATGGAGCATGCACAGCTTTTCTGGGCAACCCATTCCAGTGCCTCAGCACCCTCACAGTAAAGAACTTCTTCCTTATATCTAACCTGAACTCCCCATATAAGTTTAAACCCACCACCTCTTTTCCTATCGCTATGGTCACTGATGAAGAGTCCCTCCCCAGCATCCTTGTAGGTCCCCTTCAGATACTGGAAGCCTGCACTGAGGTTTCCATGCAGGTTCATATCTCCAGGCTAAACAGCCCCAACTTTCTCAGCCTGTCTTCACACAGGAGGTGCTTCAGCCCCCTGAATCACACTCATGGCCCAATACAAATACAAAAGACAAAGATGTTGTGATCTTCTGTGTTGGACGTTATTTGCTGAATATTTATACAAGCAGCTAAAGACCTTACAGCATGCTACAAAATCAGCTGTTTTCTAGCAACACAAATCTCAAAATGACCAAATATTTTAAGCACCCCGTGTACCACCTGCCCCATATATAGTAGATGCCATGGCACTCTCACATTGTCTGAGGATCACACATGAAATGTTGATGCTTTGATAACCCGGACAACACCTTCCCAACCTAAAAATAATCAATAAATAAAGGTCTTAGTAAGAGCCATTCTTCTGCCAGAAGGTGGAACTGAACTTGCAGTGTAAGAGCAGAATCATTTAATTTGGTACCACAGCGCTGCTTGCGAGCAGCTCCCTCCACCTGCTATTACAGATGGGAGCAGGACAAAGGCACCAGCAGTAACCAGCAACTCCGCTAGAAGCCAGCAAGCAACCTGGCCATTTACACTTGTGGAAAGTAAACTTTAAAATCGCCTGAACTTCAGTTATCCAGCTATAAGAACCTCTCTCTTTCATCTCTATATTTCTCTCTTTTATCTACATATTTCATCTATTTTTTTCATCTCTCTTTTTCATTTTCAAAATGATGTTGCTTCTTTGACTGATTTCAAGCTTTTCATTTTAAAATACAATCTAATGGTAACTTAGTAGTCACCCTCATGATGGAACCTCTCTGTAATTTCCAGATTTAAAACAATGGTTTCAAGGAAATACAAACAAATGTAAGGAACATATATATATGTGTGTATGTATTTTTCCTCTGATTTTGAAAGAAACATAATTTAGAATAAAAGGATAATTTTCAAACCTGCATTCCTAAAACTGGGCACTTCCGAGTTTGGGAGACTAAATAAGCAGAGTGACTTTCCCACAAAGTCAACAAGCTGTGGCTCTCCATACCAAGGTCCCAGCTCGTTTTGGAAAACCTCATTTCATGCAGTTTGAAAACTGAATTAGCACACTTCAAACCCATTAAGCGGTTCTTGAATCAGAAGTGATTTCATGGCACAGTTGTAATTGTTTGGATGTACTTTCATCTCAAATGTTGAGATCTTTGAAGTATCACTTTTCCTTTAAATCTTATAGGATACAAAATTTCCTGGATGCTGTTTTAGAGAGTATCTGCCTGGATTACTGTTCACTAGGAGGCCGGTTTGCCTGACAGACAATCAGCTGCGCAGTATCACACCCACTGACTTTTACATTACATACAGAAGAATAACTCCATAGGCTAGTGCCACACAGGACTTGATTTCAGAGTTGTTTCTGAACGGAAACATTTTAGAAAGCCTCTCTGATTTCTCTGCATGCTTGCTGCTTCTTTGATTCATAACAGAGGCTCAGAATGGGCATTAAGAAGACAAGAGAAAAGAAGCCAGGGAAAGGCTCCAGCATTTCTTACTAACTTACCAGTGTATGCGCCTGAACAAACAGATTGATAGATTCTGTTCAAATACTAAACAAATATCACAGCCTGTTCTCAGATTCACATCTCAGATATGGTATTTCTTAAGAAAATATTTGTGACTCTACTCTAAATTCCATCTACTTTTGTCTCTTGAATAAATTATTTTTCCCAGGGAAGACTCCTAAATATAGAACTGGTAGAGAACTCAAATTACACGCAATTTATCTTCCTATGCTCTACTGGCTACTCTTGGAAGTCACAAAGGATGTGCTTTTAATTAATAGTTTTAAATCCCATATGCAACATCAGAACAAAAATGGAAATATTTGACAATTACTGCCGAGGAAAGATGGAATACCACTGATCAGTGTTACTCTTGTTTCTAGAACACACTTCTATACTTCATACTTTAAGCTTGTGAAGCCTGAGACAGCATCGTAACCAATAAGAGTGATTTTTCATGTCCGAACTAGACAGATAACAAAAGCAAAACAGAAGAAAAGACAATATAAATGTTTCTACTGTGAACATTTCTGCATTTGTTTTCTAAGCAACAATCGTGTCAACATCTTGTTGTGATCTGCCAAGCAAGGACGCGTCTTTCATATTCTGAGGAGCATCCTTCTCCACCAGATCAGTTAAAGGCTTGTCCACCTAATTTAGAATCTGGTAAATCCGACATACATATCAACTCTAAGTACAAAGTAAAGAGCACAGTGTAACTCAGAGTAGAATCTCTACCAAGAAACAGCCTTGTTGAAACCAAATTTTACAAAGCTATCCCTATCATAATCACATACAACAGAACCAAAGGAATTTGGAGTGAACGAGATTCCCTGTGCAAATGTTTAGCCCTGCATTTTATCTGAGATTCTAAAGCAAAATTAAAATGGTTTTAATATACCACTTCTAAGATTTTGTTAACACTTTCATTTGAAAATCACAGGCCATTTAAAAAGAACAATGCCATTAAAGTAACTTCCTAGCCTTCCATGACTGGGCTTTCTTTAAAGCATCCTGAGCAAACATGACAGATTTTTATGAAAGCTTAGGGTGGTTGAGACTTTAATGGGCATTCCTGAACAACTTTGGTCTTCTTTTTCCTTTCAGCAGGCTGGATGCCGCTTCTCAAGCTGCAATGCTCTGCAAACAGAAGCAGATGGTTCCTTCTAGCTGAGCTACTCCGAATTTGCTGTTCTTTCTCAGCATTTCCTTAGCTTCCATCTCCAGAAAGTATTTACAGAACATACTGCCATGTAGGAGGAGGGAAAGTCTGATTACAATGAAATAACAGTTACTTCTCTTACATGCCACAGTGATGTGCTTCCAGACAGGCTCCGCTGTGGGTGACATGCCACAAATGTGCCACCTGTTTCATACTACTGACTGGAGCCTGTTAGGGCCATACCTGAAGCCCAACCATCTTTGCTGGCATTTTGAAATATCAAAACCAAAGTAGTCACACTTCACCTACCTTCTTTAGCAATAAAAACAAGGGAACATGCTGTTCAGGCAAGCTGTTCAATCAGCATGCGTGATCCTGTCTGAAAATCTGTAGTTATTGTAGGCTGAACTATCAGTCTTTATTCTACAGAAAGAACTTCTCCACACACTGTACCTTCAATGCCTAACAAGCAGTTGCCCATTTGCTCTGAAATGAGCATTTCCCAGTTGCTCCCACGGTAGAACTGGCAGTAATGTAAAAAAAGAAAAGAATCCTAAACATCTCATGATGCTCTAAGTAGCAGGTAGAGACCGTAAGATGGCACACTGCACAGCTGACAGACTGCTGGAGGCAAACAGAAGCAGGCAGGATGTTTCTCCTCGTGAGAACTGCAGTTAAATCACTGGCACAAGTTAACCGTGTGAGAAGGCTCAAAACAAGATATTTACTTAAATGTATTTATTTAATTTTATTTTACTTCATTCTCCATCACAGGTTCTTTTGCAGGATGCTAGAGGACTGAGTCTCCAGAAAGAGGATGGATATGGCAGCAAACTAGAAAACACAGAGCTGATGAGGACATAAAACATTCATTTTGAAACCAGGGACCCTCTTACAAGCTAGAAAAGGCAAACACCTACAGTCAGATTAAGTTTCAAAGAGCATACTTTGACATAGAGTATCAATAGAGTCAAACTCACTACAATGAACACCAACATTTTTCCTATTGATGTCCAGGTAAAGCAGTCCTAAGAAGTTACCTGCATGCCCATGAAGAGGGGAATGCGGTCGCGGGAGAGTTGGAGATGTGCTGGATGTTACAATCAAACTCTTTCTGTTGCTTGTCCGACAGCTGAAAGAAAGAAAGAGAAACTATCAGGCATGGTCAGATGGACAAAAGCACCTGAAGGCAGGTACTGCAGAACATCTTTCAGCTACGAAGCAATCTTCCAGTGTTTAGGTGGGTAGTGACCCTGCAAAGAAGGAAGCATACAGGGACAAATGGAGCTTTGTCATCAATAACTGTTTCAATATGCTGGAAGCAACATAAACACTCTAACTCATGCTGCACAGGCCACTAGAGATAGCAGACAACAAATTCTCCAAATTTGTGCAACTCATGCTCTACAAATCACACGAAGAGCAGAAAGCTGTGAAATACCCCAGAGTGCTTCACATATTCCTACCAGTGTCTAAATTAGCAGATAAATTTGTAACAATTATTGGCTATTACTGTAAGAAACCAGAGCATATTCCTTAGGGTGGAGTTAAAACTACAAAGTGCTGGCACAATTCAGCAGATGAGCAGGATTACCAACAGAACTGAAAACCTGAGATTCAAGAGTCTTTGTGAACACAGCAATAGAAAGCTCTGCAAAGCGAGTTTCAGACAAGCCCTCTGCTGAACCAGCTCCTCTCACTGCCATGACTTTGTTCTAGCACAGAAAGCAATACTTTGGTATGAAGCAATTCAGAATGAGGCTTTTCCCCACTTGAGTTTCAGAACTTAGTCAAACAAAGAGAACAATGCATTCCTCCATTTGCTTTCCAGCCTGTGATTGCTAGCAGCAAACATCTAGCTCTGAAGATGATAAAAGTAATTGCAAGGGGCAAAGGAAAGACCTTTAAACCACGGGAGCTGTGAACAACTAGATATTTAAATCACTTTCTGATCACCACATCTTCTGTTGTTTAAATGGAATAAACAGCCCAGGTTCTCAGGGAAATCTCACAACTAAGTACTAAAGCTATGTACATTTATTTATTGCACCTCTAACTTGCATTCTAGACGGCAGAAACATATCTGCGCACTTCAGCAGTTCTCAAATCAGGCAACTGAAATCATATTTGTCTTGGTAGGAAGTGGGAGAATAGGCAGGAGCAGGGAAGGCTGAGCTGAGGCTGAATCAGGAGCTCACTGGCCCAGCTCTGGAGGCGTCCCATGAAGCTCCCCGCTGGGTTACCGCAGACACATGCAAAGCCTATTTGCTTGCAGAGCTCCAAATCCTGACGTCTGCCCCAGTCCTTCCTGCACCAGCTGATCTTCTGGAGCTGCCCAACAATAAACACGCTCAGATTGCCAAGAACTACAATTCAATGCAAAACTATTCTTCTGCCACAGGATACAGTGCATCTGACCGTTCTTATTTGTAAGCTTTTTTATTGCTGTTCTATAGGAAACCAGAGAACTCAATGCAGGAAAAAATGCAACTGAACTGCCAACTGTAATAAACAGTAATAAAGCTGAAGCACCATTAACTGCTATTCAGGCTCTTTAGTGTACTTAAAACATTCCTCAAAATTATCCAACTGATTCCATACAATCTCCATTTACATTCATGTATTATTCAACAATAGCCCGTCCAAAAACTGATTGCCATTGTGTATATTGTATGGAAAAACTAACAGCCTGATTTTAAGAAGCTTAAAAATCTCAGTTCATGGAATTTTTTTAGTATGTTTCCAGTTACTCTATTTCAGTAATTGTTGGAAAAAAACAGAATACTCAATTCTACATTAATACCACATAATCATTATGTTTACATTACCAGAAAATCTTTCTCGCAACATGAAAGTCCCAAATATTCTAATATAATATATATTACTATGTAAGAAATAAAGAAGCCCTGGGTATTTTAATACAAATTATACTGTAAGACTTTAAGATCTTGCTCAATATAAAACACCAGTACAATGAGAAAGCAGAGCTCCATCCTCTCTGGTCATATCCGTTTGCTGAAGACAGTTCCTAAAATACACTACATCACAGCGATATCTGGCGCTGGCCATGGAAACTCAGTATATTTAAATCACAACACATGAACTGTCCCAAACACAAGTTTTTTAACTGCTTGCCCACGTTTGCCAAATTGAACTGAGTTTTACAAACTCATTTTCTCTGCTGTATTTGCAAAGATAAGGAACCAAAAGAGAAAGGGTTAAGTGGCTGGAGAGCAAACACAGCTGAGACCCATTAAAATAGGTCAGGTTTACACAAATGTACCCAAAGGAAGGAATGGCTTGGAGTGAAAGCCTAGCCCCAAGTTAGGAATAAAACATTATTCTCTTTACACCCTCAAAATTGGACAACTTTCAGTTTTCCTGGATGCCTCATCTGGGATGGGGGAACATCACTTAGGCCTCTTTAGCCATTTCTATGAACCACGTGTGTTGGCAATAAGGCAAAGCTAAAACAGAGATGCTAAAACCAGAATTTCTCATTTCTTCAATCCACGCTGAATGACAAAAAAAAAAATATACAAATATCATACTCTCTACTGGTTGAGGAGAGCTCTCTGGATATACACGCAAAACCTTTAGATCTTGGAATCCCTGAGAAACCATGGAACAAAGAGATGAAGTTCTGGTTGGGAGTCACTAAAATACAAAAAAAGGGAGAAAGGAAAGAGGCAAAATGAAGATTTCAGTTGGGTGACCTCCCCCAAGAAGTCACTATGACAGCATTTGAGCACCTCCTAAAGAAGAACAGCTAAATACCAAAGAAGAAAAGTTGGCTTTAACCAGGGCTTTGTGCCAAAGAAATTCAAACGAGTCAATTTAAGTGTTGGCAGAAACAGTTCAAATGAAGAAAACCCTATTTCCTAGAAGATACGCTTTAGCCAAACAGACAGTATTGGGCTCAATACTGAGCTGCAAGGCTATTAACCCTATATATTGCATTAATTATTGTTTATTACAGTTCACAAATTCTCTGAACAATATCCTATGTTTCCTTACCCTAAAAGTACTTCAATCTGCATAAGAAAACAGAAGTAGAAGGAGAAAGTAGAAAGGGAAAAGGTTACCTATACATCTCTGAGTATTTTTACTAGGAAAAAAGTTCTTAACCGGTCCAGAGAGATTCCAAGCATTATTACTTGCTTATAAGCCAACATTTTGCTATTTTCATTAAATGCAAGGCAAGCCTAACCCTGACCCTCCTTTCCTCTCACAATTTGGTATGGGTCTTGTCAACCTTTTTTATTCAGATCCCACTTCATAATTTCAGAGGTCAAATCCCCTCCAGGTCTTCCAGTTTAGGCAAAATATGATTTTAAAAGCACAGTTTCTGTACTGCCCAGGCTGCAGGGTCGAGCTCCTGGGCTGTCAAGATGCAAATCCTCCCACTGCCATCCTGAAACCCCCTGTGCTACCAAGGCCACCAAGCACCCATGCTGCCAAACCTAGGTGTAGAGATCTGTTTAGAAGACAAGAGAAACTTGATTAAATTCTGAACATGTTCAGGAAAATGGATGGTTTCTATCAAAATACTTGAAACAATGCCTTTGCCATCACTACAGCAATAGAGCTTTTCCTATTTCTAGAGTTAATTTCTCTGGCTGCAGTAAAAATAACATTGGTTACATGTACTGAAGTCTTCCCAATGCATTCTTGAAACTGAACGCTGCAAGACATTGGACTTGAGTATGGTAACTGGACACTGGTTTTGGACTCCCTGAAATGTGCCCTCGAGCCAGCACTATTTATGAGAACATTTGGTATCGTACCTGCGAGCTGCACGCAGCCCGCGTCCTCTTCAACTACACCCCAACAAACCTTCTCCTATGCGCCCACAGACAATTCAAAGTCAGCCTTTAAAATGAGCCCCATATATGTATTTGCAATCTGAAAAAGAAATCAATGTTTCAGTCCCAGCATAAATCAGTATTTGATTCTTTATTTTAGCAGTTTACTCAGGGGATGTCTCTAACTCACTGAGCAAAACCGATTAACATCCGTGAGGCATTCATGTAATGAAGGGAAGAGCCACAGAAAAACAATTTCAAAATTAACAACCAGCAACCATTATCAACTAATTTCATAGCGTTGCTGGTTATTAAGAAATGAATAGTGACAAGGAAGCTTCTCAAAATCTATCTAAATTTAGAGGCCTTGTAAAATTTCTCATTGAAGCTGCTGAATGTACAAATAAACAAGATTAGCACCAACTGCATGAGTCTTCTATCAAAATAGGCTTTGATAGAAATCAACGTGAACTAATAAGATGTACAGAAAAAGTAGAGCTTAAATCACATTTTGGTTAGTAATCATTATTTTGTTTTATTCACATTAGTGATTTTTAATTACAGAGCTTTAGTTTTGGAAACAACCTCAGGTTATTACTGGGCGGATTAACTCTTGCATCAACCAATAACTCCTTCCAAACATTCCAACATTTCTTAAGTCCAACATCAGACTTGTTCCAGATTTGACATTTAATTCAGTGACCCAAATCCCCGTGAAATGGGATCCAAAATTCAGAGTGATCACACCTACAAAAGCTATCTGTGGTTATATATCTTCCTAAAACATACCATCACCTAACCAAACTCCACTAGATCCTCCTCTGATGTTACAGGAGTTTGGTTTCAGTTGATTTGCTTTACAAAGACGTCTTTATGAGAAACAGACATTTTGGAAATGAAAATAAGTATTTAAAATTTTTAATCACAAAGGCAGAAAATTTACAAAATGCAAAATCTGCATGTCAATGAATGCAGCAGCTGCACAGCAATGTTAACTAGATGTGGAAGTTATTGTCTTAATTATAGTAATTCAAAGATGGAAGCAATTTTGTGAGCTTTAGCACTACCAACAACAGGGATAATTAGTTCTCTAAAATAGATAAGAATAAGTAAGCATCTGGTTCAACCGATTATTTTTTTCTTCATGTTCAAGAATAGTTTAAAAGTTATTCATCCAAGAATAACTGGAGATAAAAGTGCTATTATTCATAGTGTAGGTTTGGTAGTTTGCACATTCCTACAATAAACACTTATTTTATCTTAAGGAAATACAGTTACACCGCCTAAAGACTTGAAGGATGGAAGCACAAGCTGCACACCTCGAGCAGCAGGATGTGCCCAGTCCTATCTCCTGCAGCAGGGATGGACAGCAAACCTGCCTGCAAAGCAGAGAATCTCTGGCGGTCAGTGGCCAAGCTGCAGGAGATGAAGAGGAGCTGCCCAACATCAGGGAGGCTGACAAGTGACTGGATAGCTGGTTCCAAGCACAGCCTGCAGGGGACCCACAGCACATGGCTAAACAGCCAAAAACTCCCCCAGCAGCACACAGTGAAGGGCCAATAACGCAGAAGAACGGAAGCTTGCAAGGGCAAGGACCAGTAAGAGGATGAGACCCCCCCAGAGGCCTGAGATGCTCTTGCAGAACCATTTCACCACGCTGCAGACTGGAGAGGAAAGACCTGTCACATAAGGAGAGACGCCGGAGCCCAGCAGCCCAGTCTGCTCCTCGTATGACAGCCAGTGCAACTAAGAAAAGGCACTGAGTAATAATAGCAGGCAACTCTCTCCTGAGAGGCATGAAAGCACCTCTGCCAACCTGAGGCACCTGGACCTGTGCAAAGCATCTGACACCATTCCATGGGGCATCTCAAATTTTCCCTCTGTTTAGAACCTCACAGGAGGACATATACGGGACAAGTTTAAGTATTTTTTTATAATGAGACACTTTGCTCGAGGTTTTCTAGTGTGCTGTCGGTGACAGTTGTACCAGGCTGCTGCAGACGCACTCTGCATCCGAGGGTGTCTGTTCCATGTGGAATGAACAGCTTTACCCTCCTCCCTCCTTTTTTATAATGCCTGTTTCATATCCATCCAGATATGTGCAATGCACAAACTGTTTCAGAGGAAGAAATCTTGCACAATCATCTATGAGGTATAAGAAAGTCTTGGAAAGTGAAAAAGACTTCACTGCCATGGAACAAGATTAAAGTCCTGTCTATACCATTGAAGCCTTTACTTACTACCTTACTTTACTACCCTCTGTAGTAAAGTAAGGCATTAAGGGGGGCTCTCATGCCTCATGCTGGTACCAGTAAATTGGCCACTGTGAAGATGACTGTGGAAAGATGTGAATTCCACAAGACAAGGAGCATGGAATGAAAGATGTAAGTCAACTTGTGAAGTGTGGGCTGTGCTCCTGTATGGATGTCCAAAGAGACCAAGGGGAGGTAAAAAACACGGAGAACAACTTTTTTCATAATGCCATACATTTCGACATGCTAACAAACGTGTTAACTGACATGAACAAGGAGTCAAACAATGCAAGGTGCAGAAAATGTGGCGAGTTGGATGAGACTGGTTCTTTGAAGGAAAATTAACATCTTGGTTCTTAGCAATTAACTTACTGCATGAAAGACCATTCTGGCTTCATTGAAAAGGAGCCATATATTAGAGAAACCTTTCTGCTTCATTTAGAGCTCAAATTCAAGAAGCAGCACCACCGCAAGATAAGAAATTACAAAAGAAAAGGCTAAAATTGCCAGTTAACACCAAATTTATGTCTAATTTGCCTAATGTTCGAGGCTGGCGCACACCTGCTTATACCATGCTGTATAGTGAAGACCTTTTGCATTATTAACAACATAGAAACAACTCTGCAAAGCCAAACAAAATGAAGTGTCACAACAAATTACGATGACTGGCACAGCCATTCTCAACTAAATCAAGCCAATTTATTCTGAAATATTCCCCCCTCCCAAATACATTCCAAACCTATCTACTCTTATAAGAAACGAAAAACAGTAAGAAAAAGAGTGTGTATCTCTGATTACGGAAAGGATGCCTCAGAATAAAGATGATAGGCCATATTTAATGAGAGAAAACACACCAACCTCCTCAAGCATAACTATCTCCTACTTCAGTTGTGTTATGCATTATACTGCCATGAAGTTACATCACAGAGTGTGAAGGGATGATTTAATGAAAACTAAGCATAACTGCATACTTTCATTTCCCATTTCATCAAACTCTACTATTAAATGCTTCACGTAGCGTAACTGCTTTTAAATAAGTCTCTACTTGGCAATTCTCATGGAAGATGGTTTATCACATTCCAGCAAACAAATTCAAAACTGAAACGTCAAAGTGATTTTATATTGTTTCAAATCCTTTAACCGTGTAGCTTACAATGACATACAGGTGTGTAATTTAACAAACCCAAAGTCTGCAGGCAGAAAACTAAGCATACAAACAGAAAATGAAAAGAAACAAGTTTTTTAAAATTCAAAAGTGAGGACATTTAATAGAAACCTTGCACCACATAATATGAAAAGTCACTCAGTTGCTTTGCGGCACACAATGCGAGCTGCTCTCTTCACTTCTGTTTCAGAGCATTTTCACAGTTCAAGTATTAAAAAATGTTACAAATTAGGTCTTTATCAGTTAATTGGAGTTTCAAAGCTCAGTGTGAGGATAAACTACATATCTAATTCAAAAGTTATTCTAACAATACCTTGAAATAATCTCCACATCAGACTGTGTTAATGCCTTTTCTGCACAGAGCACATATTTTCACACAGCTGTGCTGTAGAGTATTAACCAGGGTGGGAGCATTACCAATGTAAATGGGACTAAGATGTTTACAATTGATTCATTTGCCAAATTTTAAAGACAGATACTCAGACAGATCAACAAAATCGATACACATGGGTGATACAAACCTACACTTTTCCAGTGTCAAATAATCAAATCAAAAGGTAATCTTTTCCCCATAAAAACAACATCCAGAGTTTATTTTCAAGTGATGATTCCCAGCCTAAAACTTTTCAATGAATTATGTAGGAACTCATAAATCTGATGTGCCAATGATGCCTCGGTAACTACACAGATTTTTCACAACTTGATGAAAAAGATTTTACCCTGTTGGTGAGACTCACCTTTCCAGCCATGGACAGTAACAACCCTACTGAACAGGTCAGTATCCAGTAGGTAGACAATTCACAAGTTCATCCCCTATAGCAAAGCAAATAGATATTTATATACATCCAGAAAATCAGTCTCAGTCTCAATCTGCCTACCTTACTACGACACTTTAAATTTATACTTTTGTTTCTGAACTAGAAGGTTGTGTCATCATTATACAAGACCTTCCCCTTTCTAAAGCAGTAATGTTTCCCAACTCTTAGCAACTTCCTACAAAACAACAAACCAAAACAAATGAACAAAAAACAACCAAATCCCCAAAAGCAAGAAATCAACATCAACCTGGCAACATTTCTTAGTAAGGCCAGGTTACTTTGAAAGACAGTTCAATAAAGAAAGATTCATTTACTTTCCAAGAAGGGCAAAACGACTTTCCCATGGAACTATTAAAACCTATGTGTGTATGCACAAACATTCCATCTCCAAAGGCCTTCAAACAGAAGCACTGAAAACAATTCACTAGTGGGAGGCATCCCTGCCCGCGGCAGGGGGGTTGGAACTGGATGATCTTAAGGTCCTTTCCAACCCTAACTATTCTATGATTCTATGATTATGTTTGCACACACAAACATGGGAGAAAAATCCTCAAAAATACCTCTAGAAAACCCAGGCAGTGCATGTGGTGCTAAGGCAGGCTGATAATAGTCTTGTGGACATACTAGGAAAACATCCAGGTTGAACAAAAGTGCCATCTCAGCAATAAGCTACAAAACTTTTGACATTTGTCCAGGACTAAGCTGCCTTAAAAAGGTACATGCAACACTTTGCCTGTCGGCACTCAACAGCGGCTGAGCAGAGCCTGTCCCTACACCAAGGAAAGATAAAGGTGAGCTGTGTATGCCAGCCTGCTGCTTTAATACAAAACAGATACTGAAAGAGCTTAGTTTGTTCCATTCAGCTCTGCAAAAAGAAACGCTGCTTGGGACCCGTCTAATCAATACACTCATTGAGTGGCAGAAAAGGAAAATGATACCTAGACAAGAATGGGCTCTAAATGTCAAAGAAGTTGCCAGACAGGAGGTGGAGTTCTGTGGGCACTGGAAATGCTCAGTGCAAGTAAAACTGGTAAAAACTGATGTGTGGAGAGCTACATGACACTGTTGTAAATCAAGTATTCGGTTATTTGGTCCTTACTCATTTAGGGAGGCAAGTCTGTCAATACAGTATTGTCTCAGGTAAAACCAACAAACTTAAGAGACATGAAAAAATTACTACAAAAGCACATTAGATAACTCCACTGCAGCATGCATCAGCTCAAATAAGCAAGCCTACTTTAACAGAATACAAAAAATATGCCTGTAGAAGGCATTTCAAGTTAATGGAGCAATGAAACCACAGAAGGCAGTGGAAGAGGGGGAGCCTAGGGTGCAGATCCTACCCTGGCACAAAGAACAGCCCTCAGATCTTCAGCAAGGGTAAGTTTCTGGAACAATCAAGCCTGATCACATGTCAAACCTCATTCTTTGTGTAAAGTTTACTTGCTTTCTGAGCCAAATGTTCATTAACCAGTAGCTATCAATTTTTCATATGAGGATGGCTGTTCCAGGTACTACCTATACAAACACATACTACAAAGAGATACACACAGAGAGTTCTGAAACTTCAACAGCAAGAAGCAGAAACAATCATTCACAAAACCAGGCTGAAGAAAAACACAAACATTAAAAGCCACAAGCGGAGAGTTAAAGCTTGATGCAGTACATGCCAAAGGGTCAAGCAGCTCTGCCATCACCTAAGAAAGTACCCTTGCGTTAGCTGTTAGCAGCTATTCTACTCAAGAAGGCTGAAGATTAAAAAACAAAATCAATTCCACTTAGAGTAAGGTGGTGGAAAGTTGTAAGTACAAATACATGAATGTATCAAAAATAAAAGGATGGTGGCAATGATGACAAAAAGGAATCATAAAAGAAACCAGGAGAAACCTAAATCCTAGAAAATCAGGGAGCCATAATTTAAACAGTTATTAAAAAAGCAGGTATTTAATAAATGTAGCTCTTTGAAAAACTGGATCAGAACTCAAATGAAGAAACCACTAAAAACTTTCTGAATGCTTTATGTACTTACTAACCTACCAGTCAGATGCCAGCAGCTGTAATGAACACTCAGAATAATGCAGAGGTAGTCCAGCCAATTAGTCAGATTTATTAGGAGCTCAGCTCAGGTACCTCAATGCAAATGTGCACAATATGGTGAATAAACAAGAGGAATTAGAGATGTGTGCATGTCTATGAGGATATGATACCATTGGCATCATGGAAACACGGTGGCATGGCTCCTGTGGCTTTAGTGTTGGAATGGAAAGTTATAGACTCTTTAGGAAAGACAGGCTGGGCAGATGGGGAGGCAGTGTAGCTATTTATGGCAATGACAGGCTGGAGAGTATGCAACTTTGCCTGGGTAAGCATGATGAGCCAACAGAGAGCTTGTGGGTCAGGCTCAAAGGGAGAACTGCGACGGGGGCCGTTACTGTGGGAGGCTACAGAAAAGGACTTGCTGGTCCATGAGAAACCTAACATGACCCAGCAGTGTGCGCTCACAGCCCAGAAAGTCAACTGTGTCCTGGGCTGCGTCAAAAGGAGTGTGACCAGCAGGTCAAAGGAGGTGATCCTGCCCCTGTGAGACCCCACCTGCTGTGTACTGTGTGCAGTTCTGGTGTCCTCAACATAAAAAGGACATGGAACTGTTGGAACAAGTCCAGAGGAGGCCACGAG
>JAOEHY010034864.1:0-25808 GCA_025447955.1 Psilopsiagon aurifrons | reverse complement strand
TCCTCTGTTTAAGTTTGAACCCATTACCCCTTGTCCTATCACTACAGTCCCTAATGAAGAGTCCCTCCCCAGCATCCGTATAGGCCCCTTTCAGATACTGGGAGGCTGCTATGAGGTCTCCACGCAGCCTTCTCCTCTCCAGGAGCCAACTTTCTCAGCCTGTCTTCATACGATCAGCACTTGATGTGATTGACTGGTTTCTCAACCCAACTGCAGCTCCACACAGGGCTCAGGCAAGCCTCCAAAGAGAAATCCTGAGATGTTCCTGCAGCTCACTACAAACACTGTAATTGCAAAGTTCTGTTTATCTTTGTGACGCAATGTGAAAGGCTTGCTAGCACTTGGCATTCTGCAAGTAGGCTTGTGATTTCTATGCGCTAAATTTGTTAAAATAGCAGAAAATAGGCATAGGAAGATCTCAACATTTAACTCTTTAATATTTTATTAATATATTGTTGTAAAGAAAGGACATTCTAGAGCTGTAACTTTCAAGCTTGAAGAATTAATTTTCTTCTAACCCTTAACACTACTGTACGTGGATTTAACAGTGTTCCTGGCACTCTAGATTATCTTAAACATATGGAGTATACACAGTTGTACACTGTTCATCACCTTGTCAGAAATACCAGGCCTCAAGGCCTAAAAGGTGCCGCAGGCAAGATGTTTAATCCTAACCAGCTGGTGTGCAAGGCATCTGGGGAAACAATTCACAGAATTCCCTATGGGCATTTTGGGGGGTGGTGCTGCAGGGAGAATGTGATATGATCTGAAATGCTTCAAAGTTATTTTCCGTTTCTCTGCGCGGTCAACCTTTGATATAAAGGCACTTCTCAGATTGATTTCTGTATATCCTTGGCTTGACAAGCATGCTGTTCCTGCTTGTTATCCCCTGACAGTTAATTAAAGCTTATTGCCCCGTATTTCTACAATTTGAATTTTTTTTACTACTTTTCTATATTGCTGCGTAGCTTTATTCATCACTACCATTCTTGCCAAATTTTTGTTCCTGTTAGTTGACTCAAATGAAGTGGTACTATTAGAATCTATTTTAGTTTAAAGGGAGGCGAGAATGAAACCTGTTAACATGGGTAGAAGTTTGAGCATAATAATAACAGTTCCTTTTTGGAACAAGTGAGTTCTGAGGACTTAAAGAGTAGCTAGGCTTATGCCTCATGGTATGCTGGTGCAGAAGGCCATCTCCATGTCCTGCAGGTGTGCTGTAAGGTATGTGTTTTGGGGGGGATTGCTTTATAGCAGCAAGGAGAGAAAATACGTTCGTAAATCATCAGAAATGTAAGAGGGAATGGCCAGCTTTTCACTTCAGTGGTTATTAAGCTTTGATGTTGGTCTTGACATTTCAGGTTTGTTGTCTTGTATGTTGTCTATGTCTGAATTCCTACCTTGTATACCTTAATAGTAAAAGCAATGTTAACTAAGTCTGGGTTACATAAATAGTATGAGCATTTTTCTGCACTCCACATTATACTGTGAAGGGCTGAGTGTGGTCTAGCACATACACTCCCTAACGGCGTATTATGCAAAGCTAGTGTTAGTAGTGCCATGTCCCACCACTAACTGGGAAGGATGGTGGACTTGGCATCCAGCTCAAGTCCATGACTTAAAGGCAGACTGTAAATAACCTGGTATCAAACTGATGTACTTTAATGATGATAACAAGGTACTATGACAGATGTCAGCACTTCTGTGTTCACAATAAAACTCCTTCTATGGTGCCAACAAAGGAAGGGCAGCCAGAAGTTCATGCTAAGGTCTGGAAGAGTGCAGCTATAGGTTTTCCTAGAAAATCGTTGTTAGTTTCAAGTGTAGTGAAATAACAGTAGTCAGGATAAGCAGCACTGGTAGTACATTTCATTGTTTCTAAGCTTTGCTGTACTGATTAGCTTGGAACAAAAGAATCGTTATGCTAATTAGATAACCAGCTATTCATTTTCTTTATAAATGAGACTGAATGTTATTCATTGTTGTAGCTTTTTGATAGTGCTCCTTATTCTAACAGCATATGCCCTGGGATATAAATGTTACACTTTTCTTAGCTGTAGTATCAATTCTGTTTGCACATTGTGCTTTGTTAGAAGAAACAGTGATCTTTTGTCCACTTTCAAAGTGGCAGTTGCACTTGAAACTCATAAGTATTTCTGATCATTACACCCAGTCTTGAGAGGTTTGGGCATTTCTAGTGCTGAAAAACTGAATTCAGAATTATATGTAGTTTTCTTCAAATTTAAATTTCACCTGGATCCTGAACAAGGCAAATTCAAATATTTGGATTAAATTTATTAATCATAGGCACTCCTTCCTGTGTAACTCAAAAGCAAACAAAAGAAGTTCATAGCTTTATGAGATCATTATGTCCAGTTTCTTCTCTCTGCTCAATCTTTCAAAATAGTTAAGCTTAATTATAGGTTTACATCAGTCATTTAAACAGTTCACTCTTTTAACAGGTGGTAGGTCTGGGCAGAAATTAGATATTGATATAGAGGAGACAGCTCTCTTTATTCCTTTCAGTGATGCTTGAGAACCCATCTTATATATTTTAGAACCTCTCCATATGCTCTATACTTACTCTGCCAGCAAGAAATACACTTGAGGCCAGAAGTATGTATGTGTTTACTTCAGTACAAAACCATTGATGCAGATCATCCAGTGAACTAGTTTGTCCACTGAAAGACCCAGTCAATGACTGCACAAAATTTTTCAGCAAGCAATGTTACTAGAAAAACCTACAAAATACAAATTAGAATATCCTGTGGCCGAGTCTTGGAAGTTTGGATGCTTTGCACATACAACTGTCTTGAAAAATTGAATGAAAGGCAACTTAAGTAGTTGCATTGATTTGAGAATACATACCTCTAAGTTGTCTTATTACTAAAGTCTTATTTCTTCATGTGTAGTGGTTGCTCCTTTAGTTATCATACTGAATGCCGAAGTTCAGTCAGTTACCGGTAACCACGTGCTTTGCTCTGCCTTCTTCCTTTGCACTGTCCTTTACCACTATACCCTGTTTGCAAGTTTGGAAGTACGTGACTTTTCATTTAGCTTTGTAGAAACCAGTATATTTTCTGTTGCCTCTCCAGTTCCTGTATAAGTAATGATTTCACACTGCTATATAATCAGTGCAGTCACATTAGCTCAGGAGTCTCTATAGAAGTTCTACCAGAAATCCCACTATTGGCTGGTAAATTACGATTTGTGATTTTACTGACTTGTAGAACAGGTCTGTATCGTAAACTTCTCAAATTGTTGGTTATGCTTTAAGATCTTTGGGGAGGGAAATCTCAAGTGAAAGTATAACCAAGAAGCTGACCAGCAGCTGTCACGGTCTCAAAATTATTGTCTTGTGATTTCAGAGACTAAATTACATGTTGTGTTAGCCTGTGATGCTGGAATTAAAGTAGCAGTTGTGCTTTCATATACCAATCATTCTAGTTTTGGAAATAATGAAATTCCAAGATATAAACGTGGTTTTGAAAGAATTGAGAATTCAGTTCATGTCAAACTGATGAAAGTACTGAACATCTGGTGTAGCATTTAAGTAAGTTGCTGGACAGTTATAAAACATTGTGATTTGTGTTCTTTATACCAGATTACTCTGTCAACTTCTAAACTAAGGTGACACAAGGTAGATAATACCAATCTAGAAATGATTAAATATCAAAAATGGCCTGTGTGACTTTTTAAAGTTATGTAATATTAGACTTGTAAAAACTGCTGTCTCCTGTAGGAAAATCTCAGTGACGTTCTCAATCTGCAACCTGTTCTACTTAGAGTCTTCCTTTGGTAAAGTTACAAATGTCTATGTTGTAGATTGCAGCTTCCTCTGTGCCTAATATCTGTAGCATCGTGGTTCATCTCAAAAGTAAAAACCCAACATCTTATTAGACCAGGTGTGACTTTAATTTATATAATCCATGCTAGATATTTTGCTTGTGCCTTATTCCATTGAATAGCCACCTCAGCAGCATCAATTTGGGAGTACCTGGTTTTCGTGATCTGATGAATAGGGTCATCTGAAGATCATGAATGGTAAATAGGCTCCATCTGTAGAACACCATTCCAGCAACCTGTTTCCATTAAGTCTCTGTTCATGCTATACACAAGTGAATAAAATGTAAACTGATAATGGTTTCCTAGGATGGCAGAGAACATGAGAATTTTTCTGAAAGGAATATAAGCCATCCATTAACTGTCAGGCTTTTGGTTTTATAGTATCTAGTGTTGATGCTTGCTAAAGTTAGTCTGCCAGATGCAGTTAGCGATCTAAAAAGGCCCATGCTATGTCTTTGGAGTCCAGGAAGTGTAATCATAGCAAGACGACATGTATCTTATCTTGTTTATAATCTGATAACAGGCCATGGTGCACTTACACAGCATTCTTTTGGTAATAAGCTAAGAATCTGATCAGCCCATTCTTCCTGGGCTATCGACATGAACATATATATCACATCTAACTGATGTCTTTTTATTCCCTGTCTTGCCCCCTAGAAACTCTGACTTCTTCCATCAGGTGTGGAAAGGACCTCCAGGCATTGCTCTGTTTAATCCAAGAGTACTGGCTTACACATGCCAGACTTCCATGTTTTTTCATTGTCTGCATGTTCTATGGGGGAGGCATTGCATCCTCCAATTAGAAAAAAATAAATAGAAAATTCATATAGACACAAATTTGCATGAACTTCTTTCCAAGACCAAAGGATCAGTTTGTTCTTGTGAGGGTAGATTTCTTAACTACACAATGACAACATCTAGCAGTTCATCAGTCAGTAACTTTAAATCAGTTTGGTTAGCTGGTAGCCTGCTATGAGCATAACAACTTTATTCCTTCTGTGATCTAGACGCTGTAGACTCCCTTGGGTTTTGTAAGTTTTACTGCTGAAAAGGGGTGACTCTCCATGGATGGATAGTAGTATTTTGTTATTCAGCTCACAAGTGCATTGTCCTCTTGCTCTCTTCCCATACAGAGCAGTTAGAAATGGGAAGTTAACAGCAAGAAGCAAGTTGGGTGTCTAAAGAACTGAGCAAAATGATCATTTGGGGTCCTGTTAAATCCCTGTCCTTATCCATCAGGGTAAGGAGAGATAGGTCTCAAGGGTATGCATCCTTATTTCAGGATAGCCATGGGGTTTGGGAAATTAAAATCAATATTTGTGAATTCTGTAGTAAAAAATCAGTATCAGTGGGTTTTCTCCGACTCCCAAGTGCATCACCTTGTCAATAGATGTTAATATTCTTGATTGCTTAGGCAGTTATATGGATAAAAGAATTTTCTTTGCTACTTCCCATTTATTCTTCTCTTTTCCCATTCTTTAGACAGTTCAAGTTTTACAGTACCTGCTCTACTAAAATCCAAGGTCAGTAAATCATGCTTTGTACTGAAGTCTCCTAAGAAGGGAGTGCTTTATTTATGCCATAATAGTATAACAAAATAACATGCTTGGACAAATGAGAATTTAGTCCATTGCTATAAACAGGTTTTCCTCTGCAAGGGCCTTTTTGAAGACTTGAGAGGGAGTTTTGGAATTCTTTCAAAAAAGAGAAGCACTAACTTTTTTCATTCATTTATTTATACCATGTCAACACTGGGCATTGCTATATATAGCGTTAAGCAGAAAGGTACTGCAGGTGCTACCAAGTCTGCCTAAGTTTTGCTTTCTCACTTTGTCAGTCATAAATCAAATCTGACTGAGATGGACATTACCTTCTAATCTATCTCCTCAGTTTTTACTCAGTACCTTGAGATCCATGGGCTACTACTGGTCTGCAGTAATAAATTAAGGATCTGCAGGCTAATGTAAATAATGCATCTACTTAGCAAGCATTTGGTTTAGTGAAGTGCGATGTCACTTGCAACTGATGCAATGCATTTTGCAGAAATTGGGTTCTGTTTGTTAGAAGTTCAGTCTGAATGTGGAGCTTTGATCTAAGGAATTAGGAATCAATTAATTATTAAACACCTAATATTTATGCAAACTGTGAAGCACATCTAGTTCCAGCATCTTCCAGTATATCAAAGGCCAGGTATGGACTACCTGGTCTAGAAATAACTCTTAATTTTATTAAATAATAGTGATAGTGTAGTCCACAATATTTTGTGAAGACTGGAGGGGAGAGAGAGAGAAGAACACAGCATTTCAGGAATTCTGTTTCTTGTTTTCTTTGCCTAGCAAAGAACTATTGCTTTCATTTGTCTGCCTTTGAGTATATTTATGTAATTTCTTCTTTCTTCGCTGCCTCATAGTAGCTGTGTTTTATCAAGCATGGTTAGCTGCTTGACTTACATATATTCCTGAACTATTTGCTTCTAGGAGTAATGCCTTTTTTCCACATTAAACGTCTGAAATGTATCTTTAGTACTAAGCTAGTTGTGCTGTTTCGCCTTTTTTCTGTACTGAGAAAGATGCTACTTGCCTTAGTTATCTTCTCCTAACCGTGCTGTTCTGCTCTTCACTAATCAGTTACTTTTGGGAAGGGGTACGCTAGTTGTGTAACCCTTTACACTGGCTGCTGTGGAGATTTGACTGTTCTCTTTCCACGGTTAACCCAGGAGCCGCTCTAGTTTCTACAGCATCACAGGCTGAGGGATTCTGTTTGGTTACACACTGTTGCCACTGGGCTTGCTCTCATTCAGCCTTACTTAAAACTGCCTCCAAAGGGCAAACACGCTTTCTGTCATCTTGATTCGCATGTTAGTGGGTCGAAGACTGAACCCCAGCAACTGAAGGGTTTGTATGGCTGAATACATCTTACTACATATTTAACTTATTTTCTTGGAAGCTTTCTGTAATACTGGGATGCTTTTTTTCTCCCAAAGACTTGAAGTTAGTTCTCCATAATCTCTGAAGGCCTTAAATCTACTGTCAGTACATGCTTCTGACAAGAAATTGCATTTTTGTAAGCAAATGCTTAAGGGATTTTTGGGTATTCTTTAGGTCTTTATTTCCTCCACATTACCAAAAATATTCGTGAATTAGCTCATCTTTGTCTCACTTAAGTATTTTTTGTGTTACGTTACTTTTGTCTATGTTCAGATCTTTTCTAAAATGGTAAACTCTTTAGCCACGGTCCCTTGAGTCAGATCCATTCATAGTGTTTATCTTTAGCTTTGGAAGGAAGCTCTGAGCATCTTTCCCCCTGTTTGTTTAGCTAATAATAAACTGCCAGGATACATGAACAGCTTCATGGCTGGCATCCAGCTCTTCACCCAGAAAAGGATTTTGCCTTAGCTTTCACTGGAGAGAATTAGGTTTTAGAATAAATGTAACACTGTATCTGAACACTCCTAGTTCAAGCTGGGTGGAAGCTGACTTTCCCCTTCTCCTGCACCTGATTTATGACTGAAAAGGTTAAATCAGATTTTACAGGCGTTCTTGACCATATTGCTTTATAAATGCTCAGTCTCCTTAAATGTGGCAATACAAAAAACCATTTTCTGTTTAGATGGTGAAATGAAGGTGATCAGTAGCTGCCAATGTACTTACCTCTCACATTGTAGAGCAGCTAAATGCTTAATTGCATGTAGATTCTTCATTAAATTGCAATCTGTGAAATTTTGACAAGTATACTATGTGCAGATATGTAAAGAACCACTAGGTTTTAAACCAGATTAGTGACAATAGTGCTAAAACAATATTAGGCTATGGGGTTGACTTAACATCTAGCTCAGGTAGTGAAGTAATACCATGACAATGAAATACAGAATATTCAAAATACTTAATATGCTGATCAAGTTATGGTGGACCCTGAGCTCCATCTGAAAAAAGGAGGGATATCTGTAACTCTTTCCAAAATTGAGTTCAGAACACCAATTTCTTACTAAGGCTTCTTCAGCAGGTTCAGGTAAACTGGAACTCCAGTCTGTTAGGTTAGCTCTTCATGTGGCAATCAGTCATCTTTATGACATACTACAGACACCTCAAACAAGACTGTAACTGTAGGAGTGAATGAGAGTGTATCACCTGGTGAAAAGGGGTGAAAATAGAAAGCAATTTAGGTGAGAAAATACCTTTCCTTATTTTAATCAAGGCCTGCTTTGCTTAACCTGAAATGCAGTATGCCTTGCAATGCAACCTTCCTGACCTTCGTCTCTAAACATCTTGGTCTGGAATGATTATCTGTTGCCAGAGTAGGATTCTTCTCCTACTCTAACACCTCAGTCCTTAATCTCAAGTTCCAGGCATGGTGCTGTTGTGTGCTGTGCATCAGGCTCCCCACTGGCTTCCCTGTATCCTAAGGGTTATCACAGGTTAGTTGATTTGATCTTCCAAAAAGCCAGTGAGGGACCACCAGTTTTGCTTACTGCAGTTTGATAGCCAACCACATGTCTGACTCTTGCCTTGTCGATTCCTTTTTTTGTTCTCCTACTTCCGAAAGAAAGAAATATCTTCATAACAAGTCACAGTAAAGAAGCAGGAGGGGAAAAGGGGAACTGGATACAAAATTAAAAAAAACCCCAGACTTCTAATTGTCATTTATTTTCTGATTGTGTCATAAACTAAACAGGATTCAATTGAAACCTATCATGTTTCACTAATACTTATTCATAGTTTCCTTTTCTTCTTAGTCATGTGAGGATATTAACTGTGGGGTTTATTATACAGTTACGTGATAGAATGGGGCTATGAATGGATGAATAGGGCTAAAGATTATAGATAACACAGTATGGGGTAAAATAATGCTGTCAACTAGGAGAAGTCTTGAATACAGTGGTGAAAGAGCTGTTTTAGTGTTTCTTGGACTGTGCACATCTCTGTGTAATCAAGAAAATGGACTATTTAAAATATGAGGGATGAAATCAAGGCTGGCCAGATCTTTCCTTTCTTCCTACTAGTAACTCAACTTGTGCATGAACAAGGTACAGATAATAAGTAGAAAACATACCAGTATTTTAAAGAATTTGGGGGTGTTAAGTGTTCATAGCTTGAACTGGAATAACAAGAGTTGCTGTACTCATGGCTGTACTGGTGGTATTTGAAAACAAACTTTATAAAAATAGCAGTATTTCCTAAAGACTGCTATGGTAAAGCTGTGCTCATATAAAATGTGAAAACTTCACCAGTTATCAATTAATATAACCTAAAACTGTAAAGGAGGAAGGACAGAAGGTCATTTTAATTTCCACAAAAGCTTATCAGATTCTGTTTCTGTGAAGAATATCACTGTGGAATAAAACATGGCCTCATATCCCACCCCCAATAAAATGTATTTGAGATTCAATAAACTGAAAATAGAGTGGTAGCTGAGTCTAACTTTAGTGCTCCTGAAATGTGACAGGTATGCAATCTAGTATGTGGATGTCAATGTCTATAAAACCCCTATTTAAGGAGGAAAAAAAAAAAAAGCATCCTGTCAACCTTTTCCACATTTTGTTACATCATTGATATTTCTATTGCAGCTTTTCTGTAAACCATGATTTAAAGCAGCATTTCAGTGTGGTAACATTTGCCTCTTTCTCTGCTACTGTTTTTCTGCCTTGGCATTTGAATGATTACTTTTTTGCAATACAGTAACTTAGATCTAGATGAATGTAAATATATATACATTTCATTAAAGTATGTGAGCCACTCTGAATGTCTGCAGCTTTTTCTATCATTGCCTTCGCTTTCCCAATGTAAAAGGGTTCCTGCTAAATGACTGAAGCTTTTAAAAGTGATTTAATTGCTGTGTAATAAGCCTTATCCTTTGATGGGGTTCTTCACTGAAGCTAGACAGTGAGTGTTTTGTGACAGAAGGAAAAGCTGAGGGGGATGGGAGGAGGAGGAAGCTACAAAATGACCACGGCTGGCCTCTCTGCATTCCTGTAAGGCTTGCTTTTTTAAAATTGGAAGCTGCTTTTATGGATGCTTCTCCAAACAGGTTTTTTTCCATACTGTCCCATTTAGACTTTGGAATGCATGTACGAAAGGGCAGGCCCCCAAAGTGACTTTCCAATCTGTTTTTGTGGTTCCAGCCAAGTTCCCTTTAATGTATGGAGCAGGCGAAGTTGAGCTGACTCTCATAATACCACGGAACTTGGGCGCAGCTGCTGCTTTAAGTGGCACTGTGATAATACAACAGCTCTGCTATTTACTGGGACTCAAGTGCCCGTACTGGCACACAGAGACATTATATGAAATCCGAAAGCATGAGGATAAAGGAGATTTCTTTGCGGCAAGATCCTGATCTAAGAAAGGAGTTGGCATTGCTAGCTCGAGGATGTGATTTTGTTTTACCTTCTAGATTCAAGAAGAGACTGAAAGCTTTTCAGCAGGTCCAGGTTTGTCTTTCCATTCTTCCTAATTATTGTCAGCTGAACTTTCACAACCATGCAAACTGCAGGAAATCCATAGAAGTTCTTCCTAAACTAGCAGGATTTTAATAGTCTGTTGCATGTATGACGATTTCTTCTCTGTTTTAGAAGACTTTGCAGGTAGTTTTCTGCACACAAAAAGTGAGGAGAGTTTACTGAAGCGTGTAACATAAAGTATTATGTTTGCACAGAGGCATATGCAGTGGGAAGTTGCTGCATTTAATGCTATTAGACTTTCAAAGACTGCTTTCCTTAATCTGCATAAGCATAAATCTGCATGCATTTCCCCAGGGGTTTTAATTTACCATTTACTGAATCTGGGCAAATAAAATAAACTGAAATAGTCCTTAACTTTACTAACTCAAACATAGTATGTTAAAAGGTGCTTTCATACTTGCACAATGATCCTGAATTCTTTAAGATTATTTTAGATTTTCTATTTGGATGGGATTATTTGTTGCTACATGGCTCAGACATATGCTTCTACTGTTTTGCAGCAATGAGTTAAATCCACCATTTTAAAGTTAGCTTATAATTGAGAATAGAAACGTTTGAAATGTATGATTAGAGGGAAACCTATTTATATAGTAAATGTTCAAAGGTATTTTCTTTTGGGAGCGAAGTATACAACTGTTATTGGAGAAACCAAAATTTGGTATTTCCTTGAACACATTGAACTTCAAGGCTTTTGCTGCTATGTTAAAGCACTTTGTCCTTACTTAACCCACACTCCTAATTTGTATACTAAAGGTATAGATCAGTGATGATGTATGTGACATTTTTTTACCCTTTTTTAACTAAGATAAGTTTAATTTTTATTCAACTGCTGAACTATCTTAGGATTTCTGGCTTTTAAATTCGTTCTAAATATAGCTTGCTACTTAATTTTGAATTCGGTGCACTACTGTCCTTTTCAGGTGACCTTCAAGAGAGACCATAGAGCCCTATAGCCCTAAATCTATGCTAGCCTTCTGTCTTCTGCATTATTTTTTCAAAATTGCTTCAGCTTCAGAATGTGTATTCCTTTGTGAATAGCAGAATGCACGTTGTGACTGTGTTGTTTTGCGCCATTCAGCATAAACTTGTGAATGAAAGGATTTTATGACTGTACTTTTTGTACTGAACTGAAGGCAGAGAAGGCAACTTGTTGACTAGAGGCAGCAGGAGAATGAAATACTATCTCACTTACTCAAAAGTAGCAACATCAGTTAACATTTAGACGCCTCAGAGCATGAGGCAAGTTTTAGTCTAGTCATGGCATGTTGTTGTAAACAAACATACTATTACCTTGTGTGGTGCCCCTTAACTTGATCTGTGTGTCTCCTGGAATGATAATTGGATCGCTTGCACTTTTACAGAGTGGGTTTTTTAAGTTGAGCTAGAAAACATCCAATGTAGTATGTAGTATCTCCAAGCAACTAAGTACTTTAGACGAGCTGTTTTCTAACCTGTAGGGTTTTTTTCTGTTTTAGAATGCTGCCATCTATAAATTCACAGCACAGACAATGAACAAATAGTTTTCATTTTTAACCAGGCTTGCACTTGTTGGGTAAATGGCAACTGTACAGTAATGTATGTTAAGCCACTTAATATTATTGAAGACAAAATTCTGTGGGCAAGCCAGACTTCACAGGTACATAAAACTAAAATTTGATGTTTGTCTTTGCTCAGTGTGGTATAAAGTATTTTATCCACGGTTCCTTTTTTAAATGGTACTTAAGCTTCATGATTTTAAGGAAGCCTTTTTGAAAGTACCTTAAAATAAAACATAAATTCTCATAACTATTGGTACAGAAGATGGACATATTTCACCTGACACTTCATGTCCATGTTAATTTGAGCTTTTCCTTGTAGGTTAGGTGCATTTCAAAGAATAGCCATTCATCATCTGCATAATCATTGAAGAAATCTCACATTGCAATTAAAGACTGCTTAGTGGACGGATTAAAATACAGGGTGCTTTTGTAGAATACCTTGAAAACTTTTTCTCATTTGAATTGATAAGCTTCATTGCCACTGGAGCTTGCAACTTCCTATACCACTGTAATACTGACTTTCAGACAGTTTATGAATATGATGCAAAATTGGAATGCTAAAATAAAGCAGAAATGGAAGGCAGTCTGGTTTTTTATACTTCTACATATAATTTTTCATATCCATGCAGTTTCTGTGACTTGTTAAACAAATAGCAGATTCTCCTTGATGTTTAGAACTATTAAAGCTAGCCTCTTAAAATATAAAATGAGTAATGGTGGTGAACGGGAAGAAGGTGTGCATCAACATCTGTTCTGAGGTGGGTTGGAGGGACTGGATCTTGCATGGGTTCTAGAAATTCTAAGGCAGTGGTTTTTTGCATAAAGCTACTTAAGTAATCTGTATAGGCAATCCCCTGTGTTTTAGATGGGATGGTCATTAGAGCATGGCAAATCAGGTTTCATGAAAAGGTTTAGATAGATGACCAGCAGCGAGGTGTGTCGCTCTGGAAAGTGGCTGAAGGGGCTGTTTCTCAGTGGTAACATTTATTAACGAAAATGTCTAAGACTGGGCAGAGCAGGGCTTTCTGGATAGATCGGTTTTCCAAGAGATAAAACTGTAATACACAACTGCTGAAATGTTTGCTATTGCTCTGGGGGAACTGAAGTTTTTAATAGATGACTCTGCATAAAACTCAGTAGAACTTCAGTCTATGTTCTCCTGGTGTTGGTTACAAGAGCAAGACTTTTCCTAGGTAACAACACCTACAGAGTATAGTGAACTGGAGATGCAGCACTTGAAGAGGCATTATGTCCATCTTGCTCATCAATTTCTTTTAAACTTTGCAGTGAGAAGAAACTAGCCCTATGTCAAATATACTGGCAACTTAAAGGTGTGAACTGAAAGGCTTATTACCTGCTGAGAGCTGATCAGTGTTTTAGCCAACAGCTGGTGACATCCCTACCTGTCAGAGTTGGAATGCAAGCAGCATCATTACCCGGACTATGTGAGGAAAATATATGCGAAGTTGGAAACAAATTAGTAACAGAATAAAATACATTTGTGTGCAGTGCTATGCTTATACCCATGTAAATCTGTGTTAGCTGAAGTAGGAAAATACCTATTTTTTGCTGCTTAGGGGCCACATCACCTTATAAAATAGTTGAGTTCTAACTTTAAAACTAGACATTTTTAGAGTCATATAAATTTGTGCTGAATGTGATGATTTAAAAACAGGCAGGAAAAAAAGCAGGCATAAATCTTTAATCCTATGAATGTCAGTGCCAAAACCACTGGTGTGGTTTTTGATACATTTAATGCCTCATACCTTTTTCTGCTGTTACTGCTCGGTGATTCCTGTAGTTGTATTGTATCACACCTCAGGGTGGAAATGGAGAACTTCTAGTTCCATGGCCACCTGTTAATGACACTAAATGCTGTTTACACATGCTATTTATGTCAGCTGTATGAGAACTATTTCTTCAATTTCTGCAGTGCCTCACAAGATCAGCTTTCTTTCTGAGTGAAATAAGCTTAGACGTTAGTGCTTCTTGATCACTTTTGCACTCCTCTGTTACCAAAATGCTGCATAAATGCTTGTGGTATGTACAAGAGAGCAATGAACACAAAGCCTTTAGGTGTTACTGTGTGCTGGGCTGGTGTGTGGTTATACTGCAGTGCACTGATTCTTCCAGTCATTAAGATAATCCCATTTCTGAGGTAAAACAAATTTTAAGAAGTGAGGCAGTTGGTTTTACAGTTATAGTCTCAGAAGTAGGTTGTGTAACAGAAGCCTCTGGCAGGCCAGCTTTCCTATTAGCATCAGTCTTCTAATTTCACATCATTTGGAGACCTTTCAACACCACAGAGGGAGCACCCAATATCCATTTTTACATTAGTGTGTGCATGCCTGATGTCAAACTATTTTTTTTGAAGAACAAAATCCAAGTGTTTGCTGGAGCAGGAGCAGAGAGGGGGAAAAAAAAATCTCATTCTGACTGTAGCTGGTAGTTACCCTTGGTGGTAGTTTGTTGATATAATGCCAGTTTTCTGGAGCAGACGCCAACATTAAAGATAGGGTGAAAATATATAAGCTGCCAGCTGAGACTGGCTAGTTGAAAGGTTTTCCATAAATGGGTCCTTGCTAATGGATTGCCAGGTCTTAAGCTCTTAAAGGAGGCTCTAACTAAACTCCACTTTTGCAATGGAGACTCCTGGTTCAAACTTAAAATGTGTTGGCTGCCCTGTGATAGCAGCTTCTTTATTTATTACCAGCTTATGGCTGGTAATAAATTTATGCCAATGTGTACCTTTTCTGTAGAAAAGCCAGTATGGTGCAAGTTTGTTAGAGCTTACTTTACTTGCATGCCTGATTTAAGAGTCTAGATACCGGTTCCTTCTACAGCTATTTGACCCAGCAGTTCAGACATTGAAGAGTTTTGATTTCTTTTTCCCTTAGAATGAAAGTTTGACTAACCTTTTCTCCATTTTAAAGTACTTCCCATACCTTTGTTATCATGAATGCTGCTAATAGTAGATGCTGTATGACTGTTGATGGTGACTCTTCGTATGCTAGAAAGCCTGAAACAGTTTAGCACATCTTCATACAAAATATCCTTCAGTAGGATATAAAATTGGTTTTGCAATTGTCAGAGGCATTGCCATACAAGAATACTGTTAGAATACTTGCTCCAGCTGAATTCCAGACAACAGTATCTGCCAGAATTCTTGCTTTTGTATGTGTTGACTCTGCAGCTCAGTAACAAGTCTGAGGTTGTTGATGTTTTTCTTGAGTGTATTTTTCCTAGCTCAGTTACACTGAGTGATTGAAACTTTTGTTGTAAACTTGTAAGGATGAGACACTGTTGCAGATCAAGTACCTGTCTGTCTTAGCCTCATTTGCTACTTCTGATGTTGAACTGATGGCCTGTCCTGATGAGGGCTGTTTTCTGTAGACAAATGTTAGAATTGCCTCAGGTGTCAGTTTTTCCCCGTTAAAATGATGTTTAGGCAGTCATGACTCCTTTACGGGTAGTGAGTTCCAGTGTGGTCCGTTGGCTGTGTGCAGTCAAGATGATCATGTTAATGATCAAAATGATCAAGAGAATCTCACCAGCTTGTCCTCTGAAAACAGCTGGGGTAACAAAGTAGACTGGTAAAGAATACGAGTACTGATTTAACGTATGACTGGGGTATTTTCCAAGAAAGCTGCAGCTGTACTACAGACTGAGTATATTTGTGACTGGGATCCTTGATTTGACATAATTCATAAAGTGGAGGCTGACAGCAACTTACAGTGAGCGACTGGTATTTTTGTACCACTTCTCTCTTACCACACAATGTAGAAGCTGCTTTTCACAAAGTGGATTTTTTTCCACTTTTTCCTTTTCTTTTTCCTTTTATTTTTTTTTCCCCTGAAGACTCCTAGGATTTTCCATATTATAAAATGTGCGTTTTATCTTTTGTAAATTAGCAGAGTATGTGGAGGAGACAAAAAGTGTTTTCCCAAGTCAGCCGTAGCAAACTGCTAGAGGATCCCACCTCTTAAGCCTTTGGTAAAAATGTTGTAGCAGCATCTGATGGATGTGCATGTGACATGTCTTTTGTGCTCATAGCTTTGGAGGATAGTTGACTGTCTCTTCCTTTTGCTGTTCCATTCCCACCCCAGGGCAGTTCTGAATAAATCGCTAAGCTCCTCCTACTTGCATAACTGGAACTTTTTGATGTTGAAGCTCTATGTGACAGCAAAAAACCTCAAAAATATGCAGTCACGTTTGGAGGTGCTTCTACAGCAATAATGCATTTGCAGTAGCATTCTCCAGTTTCCAACAGGACTATGTGATT
This sequence comes from Psilopsiagon aurifrons, assembly GCA_025447955.1. NCBI lineage: Eukaryota > Metazoa > Chordata > Aves > Psittaciformes > Psittacidae > Psilopsiagon > Psilopsiagon aurifrons. The sequence continues at coordinate 9,688 of JAOEHY010034864.1, read as the reverse complement.
TGTCTGTGTCAGCTCCATCGAACTACAAATCAAGAGAATCCTGGTACTTCCAAAATGAGAGTTTTAGAACTTGGTAAGAGCTGTTGGTGCAGCATATGTATCACTGAAAGTGAGGAGATTGGGAAGTCTATGCTATATATATATGGTTAGGCACCATTCAAGCAAGTGATGCCAGTTTAGCTTGGAGAGTTCAGTCTTCTCTAAACCAGTGAAAATCAGGTTTTGACCATTTGAAAGCTCTCCAGTGTTTGCTTGTTTATTGCGTGTTACTTTTGTATGTGTGCATGTAATACAACTTTTGTGGTGACCATTTACACGTGCTTTTAGTTGGATGTGGTTTTAATTTTAATACACAAGATAGTGTGTATGGAATGTATTTCATAGTTTTGGGTGGAAGCTCTTCCTGGATACCACCACCTACTGTCTCCTCCTACAGGAGAATTAACACACTATCCCAAATAGTTTTGTGTGGATGGCACGAAGTTTGCGTGCTCTGTCAAAATGCTGAGGCTTTGGTGGCTTTCTCTTGAGGCTCATTTTGGCTGTTTCAATATGGCTTGATTGAATTAAATGGGAAAAGAGTTACTGATAGTTGTGCCACTATCACAAATTTTAAGCTTTAGTAAGACTTTCAAGACTATCCAGTGATGGGCTTACCACAGCAATTTCATTCGAACTGGGTGTGGTGTTTCTTTCTCTAGCTAGCATGCAATTAAGGGTAACTAGCTGAGCTACTTCTTACACTGCTGTCTTGAGATTTGAAATAGGAAGAAAATAGCTTCTGGTAGCAAACTACTGACAAAACAAGGGGGTTTTACCTCAAAATCAGAGGTTAGCATATATAAACAGTATTTCGGTGAGAGAATAGACTTGAATTCTAGTTTGCTATTATAAGCTGAATTTTCCATCATTAAATTGTAAAATGCATGTAGGTTCTTAACTCTGCCACTTAGTAGCCTGGGATACTATGGAAGGATTGATATTTTGCTGTTGAAGTTGATGTTCGCTGTCAACATGGACCACATTGGTGGTGAGGTGCTGAACTAAAGGTACAAGGGAATTTGGTACCGAGTGATTAAAAAGACAAAACCACACAAATCAACTACGTCTTCTGAGCTTTCTATTTGTAATCTGGTTGCCAGTTGCCAAATCAGGAAGGGTTTTGCTGAACTCAGGTTGTCAGTGAATAGAAGAGGGAAGAGATTAGTTAGAGTCACAATTTTGTTTTATCTTAGAGCTGGTTCTAGAAAATTAGAAATTGAATAAATTTTTAAGCCATGGGATTCTAACTCTGTTGTATTCTTTCCTTCTGCAAGTCATAGTGCAAGTTTAGGATCTTCCTTAGACTCTGTTTTTCTGTTGTCCAGGATCCTTCTTCATGTTACTCCTGACTGCTCTAAACCCCACTAATCTCTTTTGATTTGCTTATGGAATTACTGCTTGCTGGAACATGTTGATCCCAGAAACTCAGAGTACTTTAATTATGCCAAAATGGGACAGAGCAGTGTATGTGTCCATCTCTAAAGATAGTTCACCGGTAAGGATTATCAATTACATTGAATCATGTGACCAAATGACAGTAAGCTTTATGCAGAAATAGGCTTGAGGATGAGCTGCTAAGAATATGCATAAATGAGATGAGAATGCTAGCAGTCAATCTGTAAAATGGAGATGAGTGCACAACCTGGTACACAGGCAGGAGACTCTCAACATGTTTGGTCAGAATTTGAAGGTGAACATGGAATTGCTGTCTGGAACACAGACTGCACTGGGAGGTTGCTGAACTCCACTCCTTTGTGCTAATTCAGGTGTCCAGTATATACAAAATCAGAAACAGCGTAGTTCAAAGTACTTTTTTGTTGTTGTTGTTCTAATGGGTATGTGCCTAGAACTTTATGGAAAAATATTATTTTTTCCATTTCCTTCTCTTCACCGTAGCACAAATTTTAAGTGACTACAAACCAAACTGGATCAGAGAAATTGTCTGAGTTAAAGGCTAGCAGCAAAAAAAAATCTAGTCAAAAATTGCACCAAGGTTAAAATTAATAGATCTTTATCTCTTACTGTGGAAAGGAAAGAGGAGCATGTATGATGAAGTTAGTCTCTAGAATACATCCAAAACCAGCTGACAGATAGTGACTGCAGGATAGCAAGCTCAAGTCTGGGATAGAAAGAAGCAACTGGGACTAAAATGTTTGTTGCCAGAGGAAAGACTTTCACGTGTTTTTTGCAAAAGTTCATAATCTGTAGGTTTCTCTCTGAGCATCATAATTCACATATGTTTTAACTTTCCAAGTTAGACAAGATCAGTTGGACAAGTCTTAGCGTTGTTTTAAGCCTAATGTAAGCTTATTTCAAGCAATGCTATCACAGCATTCCTCTAACTTCCTTATGTTAGCATCAGAACCATGTTGCTTCTATGTGGAATTAACTGTGTGAGACTGGATGAGGGCAAATGGGTGGGGTGTTTTCTAACTTGGCTCTTTAGCTGTCTTGGTGACCCAAGGCAATTCACCATACTGCTTCACTATCACTTGTACTGAGGCATGGGTCAGTAAACCCTATATGTAGGACTGGGGGAAGATGCAGGTGTATTTGGTGTAGCTTGCCTGATGTGATGTGTGAAACTTCAGCTTTCAGATTACCTCACTGTTTTCGAGCTATTTTCAGGGCAGTAGCTACACTTTAGAGAAATCCAGCTTGGTTTAAAAACAACAACAACAAACAAACAAAAATGAAAGCTTTCATTTGTCAAAGGATCATCTTTCACAGAGGAAATAATGCTATTAAGCCTATCAAGTTGGTACAGCCAGTTAACTCCTGAAGTAATAAATCTGTCTTTTTAGTTTGACTACAAAGAGGCTAATGAAGAACATGCAGAGAACAAGGGAAAAACATCACTTCCTTAACTTAGATAATTAGAATTCTTGAATGTCTGCCATAAGGTCAAGGGAGCTGGTATTACAGAGACACATTTCTCTGGGCTTGTCCTGAGGGAAGTTCTGGTAGTAAGCTCACTTTTACCTATCCTGAAGCACATTTTTGAAGGCATTTTAACATGCCAAAATATTTAGATGTTGGAACACATTTTTCTAAATTAATGTATTTTGCTTCCAAATGAAACTGAACCCTTTTATAGATAATAGTAGCATAAATCTTTTACCTGCTGTTTTCAAGATTTAAATTCCATGAAAGTACTCATCATGTCACTTATCCAGAGTTTCAGTGTGCAATCAAATAGATCAGAAGTTAAAGAAGAAATATTCCTGTGACTTTATTGGTTTGGATGTATGGCTATAAAAGAGCAAAGAAATGGAAAGGCTGCTAAGGTACTCTTTTTGAGCCTGCTTATCAGTAACATTTTCTTACATTTACAGTTGCCATTCAGCATTGATAGGCTGTAGGGACACCTTGTATGCTCCAAGAACTTACTGAATTTAATAAAGCAGAGACTTTTTATCTAGGAAAACAGCAGTATAGCAGAAGCTTAGAATTTTCAAGTTCATGTGCTAAACAGCATTTCGGTCTCTGTGTTGACTTCTGTTGTGTGTCAGAGAACTTCTTGCAGTATCTGGAGTTGATGAATTGTTTATAAGCACTGTATACAAGTGGTTGCAGGGATGTTAGGATTTAAAAGGCTGAGAAACATACCTCTAGAAAATCCTCTTGGCTTATTATGTAGTTTTTTTCACCCAGGTAAGATGAGCATAAGTTGCGATATAGAAGACACAGTCTGTTGAAAAATAGCTTAAGCATTGCACATTTGAAAAGTATTGCAAGAAGTCCTTTCATAGTGAAGTTTTACTTGCATTTGAATCCACATATTCATCCCCTTTGTGGGGCTCAGAACTTTTGGTTGGTATTCTCTATGTGCAGATGTGGATCTAGACTTTACTGAGTGTACAGTCCTAAAATACCTGTGAACAAGCACCCCATTCCTTTTGATTTCAGAAACATACCCTGTCATTGAACAACTCCATTATCAGCTTGCTCTTTCAGTTCAGAGAGAAGGAAAAGGGCGCCTCATTTTAAAATCCCTGCTGTCTTGATTTTTGCTTATCACAAAGTTAACTGTCAAATGCAGCTCATCTGTTGGTAGATCTAAAAAGACTGTCTAGCAAGACTGAACTTCTTTCTTTGGAATTAGGTGTATCCATGTTCTCTGGTACTATATTGGAATTATAATAATGGTTTTGTACTGTTATTATCAACACGTGCTGTTGATAAAACTGCTGTTGGAAAACTGTTGGAAAAGGATCTGGAGAGTAGCAAAATAAAATGGGAAGTTTCCCCTTTGAACAGCAAACTGTGTACAGTGGAAGATAAACTTCCACTCCTCCTTTGTAAAAGTAAAGGCAAGTAAGTGTTAGATAGTATGATTCTGTATGTCAGCAATGAAAAATGCTTATGTATTAAAGGTTTTCTTGAATTCTCTTATAGAGAAATCTTACATAAGTTTGTTTACATTATTACAAACCAGGAATTTTCTTACATGAACTTCAGTGTCAACTTCACAATATGATTATAGATTCTGGACTTTACATACACTTACTGCAGAGGTTAGTGCACCATTCAGTCATGACACTGCAGCACACATCTCTCCTTTGGGTTATTTACAAGCTTATACAGCTGTTACCCTTAATTCCAAGCACATTATTGTTTGTGCTATTTCTTGACAAGTTGCAGGGAAAATCTTCACTTAGCAAGCCAATTTCTTTTGTCAGTTTAGCTTACTTGTAACAGTATTTAAAGTTTTAACTTAAAGCTTAAGAAAATATGGATCCCTTTCTAAATGTTAAATTCACCACTGAAATAGAATACTTTGGTGAAAACAATAATGAACTGTTGCTGCAGATTTTTTAGTCAAAAGATTCATCATTAGCAGGCATATAGTGGTTCTTAATGAAGAAATTCCCTGGATAAAGTTGTAATTGACTTTGGAACAGCTTAATCTCATGCAATTAGCACATTTTGATTGCCCTGAAATAATAGAACTGCCTCTCTTCATCAGCATCTATGTAAGTAACTAACTGAAATGATAGAAAAGTAGTGAAGCTTTTGAAGCCCCTTAAATATTCCACTTTTCTTCATTAGAAGTAGAGCGTCCTCAGCTGTACAAGGAGTCTTTCAGTTGCCAGATGGGATGCAGGCTGAGAAAAAAATCACTGGCTCTTAAAAGGAAGATGAGGATAGAGGGGAGAGTCAATACTATATAGTGCATTAGTTGGAACTGATAGTTTTCGACAACCCGTTTCTTTGGTACAGGCACTTATCCCTGTGTTGACTGATATTAACAATACAACTCAGTTGTCCAACTGCAAGTTGCTAGTAGCATTTAAGAAGTATTAGTGTGTTCAGAACACCCGCATGGCAGAAGAAGAGTGAGAGCTGTGCTCTGAGCTGGCTGCTGGATACCATGTGGAATATTCAAAGGCATTTTGGTTTGTGCCCTAGGTGGTATTCTTGCTAGATGCCTATATGTAGGCACCAAATAAATCTATCTGAAATGGCTGTGTGGCAATCACACTCTTTCTGATGCAGATGAAGAACTTTCACAGTTTCTTCTTTCACTGACTTTGGGAAACCAGCATGTAGATATAGGCAATGTCTTACAGTGGAGGGAGGGCTATTTTATATTGCAGCAGGAGGTTTGTATTCTATACTTGGTTTTAGACTTGAATAAATATACTGTTTTACAGATTGTTATATATTTTTACACTAAACATGCTGAATTCAAAGTAGTGCTTAAACATAACATTTTAGTGCTTAAACATCTTAGCAAAATCCATTTTTTGTTTTCACATATATGCCTGTCTGCAGTTCTGAATCTATTGCTTAACTTCATAATCATGGTCTGGAACATGTTTACAACAGACACAAAGATGAAAAATGAATAAATAAATAACCTTCACTGTATAACTTGAAACACTCAAGGAAGTTACAGGTACTAGTATAGGTCTTACTACAAATCCTGAACTGAGATCTCCACATGCGCTGAAGAACTCCAAAGAACTTGGACTAATGGAAATCATTTATTGTGTATGCTGAGGTACCTGAAGTAAACTATTGGGGGGGGTGAATATTTCTGTTGAGCCTTTCTTCTTCCCTTAAGAGACTCTTTTCTAGTGTCAGGGGAAAGAGATTGATTCAGACTGGTTTTAATATGTGTAGCATTCCAGTGAGAGCTCCTGCTTTGGAACCCTGCAAATTAAATTCTGCTGACTCTGAGCACTTAGTTCTTTCACTGACATAGGGACTTTGAATGTGGTGGGAAAGCTGCATATCTTTACACTTTACAAAGTGGACTTTGACAAAGGTGATAATGAGTAAGATAAGGGCTGGAGTTTGAGGGGAGGGCTGTTGGGGTTTTTTTTTAGGGGGGTTGTTTTTTCTTCCCCCACCAGTTCTGGTTGGAAATGAGGTGGAATTCAGGTTCTTGAACACATTTAACAGAAGGCTGAGCTACCATATAACATTAACCATTGTTTTACATTTGAATAATGGCCTTGGGATGAAAGACTTCATGTTTAATTGCTAATTTTAAGTTGCCACATAACTCTATTGTTACTTCGATTGTTATCTTTGTTTCTCTGCTTTATCAGACTTTTCCTTGGGAAACTAAGTACAAGACAAACCTTTATTTACTGAAGTAAAATGTATATAAATAAATAAACTCTTATTGCTGCATGGTGTTTTTTTACTAGTCTGGTATATCAGAAATTCTGGATACAAATTTCTAAGGTCTCGTGCCATAATTTTGCATAGTTTACAAGAAAAAAAAAAATCCCTCTACATGAATTACTACCTTTATAAAATCAAGCATTTTTTTTAGGATTAAAAAAAAAAAGTCTTCACTGTAGCTATGTTAAACAAGGCTAGTGGTTTGAAACAAAGTTGTCATGTTTATTTCAAAAGTTTGAAGCTTTAAGACTGGAAATATTTCAAAGGCAAATTCCTTCATGACCTCTCTGTTAAGCTAGAAGTTGAAGTTTTTTTTTGTGAAACTGGTAATAGAACCTGAGTTACTTCGTGCATCTTCAAGAAGCTTTCTAGTGTATTAATCTTAACTTGATACGTTGAAGATTTATATTGGTTTTATTAAATTTGTAACAACCTAGGAATCTTTCTAAATGACAGGGTTTGGAGATATAATTTTTTTCCAGGGCGCTCTCAATTTTAAATGGTTTATTCGACCTGTCATCAAAAATCTTTTCAAAGGTGTGTTGTAACATGTAATACCAAGAGAGTCAAGTCATCTGAGGATGACTATTATCTGTGATTTCATTTTACCTGTCTGTCAAATGTATATTTTTATCTATTTAGGTTCAGACAAAGAAGGAAGAAACTTTGCCACCATCGCTTAGTCAAAACATTCCAACTTTCTACTTTCCTCGAGGATGTCCTAAGGAAAAAGTGAATATAGATGCTGTGATTGCCAAAATTGAGAGAACTTTCTCTGAGTTTCCAAATGAGAGAGCAACATTAGAAGACATGGGGAAGGTTGCAAAGGTGAGAACTTGCTGACTTGTCTGCTTTTAGTACTTTATACCTATGGAAAGCAAACATGAGTTCTGTGAGCTTTCTTTTCTTGCATTGGGTTTCCATTTCTTACAAGGTAGTACCAATAAGATCTCATATTCAACACTGTTGATAGCACAGTTATGTATGAAAATCTTTAGCTCAACTATGTTTCAAATGGCCCTGAATTTGCTTATAAAAAGAAACACACAAAAATTGATTTTTTTTTTTTCTTTTTAGTTGCATAAACAACCAGATACTGAAGAGCACATTGTGTGTTCTGTGTTCTCAATTGACCAGCAAACTTAAGGCAAAAGCACTGGTAATCCACATTTTATTTTCAGGTGTCCACACTTTTTTCTCAATCGCAGTGTCATGAACTTCCATTGTAAAGATACTGAAAGACAAAATGGTTTGGTAATTTGAGATTATAGTCCTCTAGTTATTACTGAAGAGCTAGTTTAGAGTTATGGCAGTGAGAAAATACTGAGCTTAGAAAGCAGCGATTATTTTTAAACTTCTGTGTAACAGACAATAAGCTACTTAAATTTCTGTTTTGCTATATTGAATCAATGCTTGAAATACCTCTATGAGTTATGGTCTTGGTAATGAGTCTGAGTTTTTCATCCCTGCTGCAGTCACTTTGCATTTAAAGGACAGGGTCTAGAAAATAGAAACAAAGATCTGTCACAAAAGCAGTACTTGGGGTTCAGAAACTCCTTGTTTGCCTCACTAGAAGTGTTTAACTGCTGGGTTGATCCTAGGATTCCTGCCTTCTGCAGCTCCTTTCACACAGAAGCAGGGAGGGGTGGAAGTCTGGGCAAGAAGGGTGGAAACATTTGGTCACCTGCAATTCAGTGATGAAAGACATCATCCTGGAGCATAGGGAAAAGCCTCTCTGAGTACAGTATTCATCAAACTCACTTTTCGTTATTTTTTAAAGTACTGGTTAAACTATTGCATGAGAAGTAACCATCCTTTTGCTCTGGTGACCTTATACATCTTGCAGTATTCATAATCTAATTTGAGATCCATGTGAGCTTCTCAGAGATATCAACATTCTCCAAGTTGTAATCAGTTTTAGGCGAGAGATAGGTACTTATCTGTTGTGACTGAGGAAGCTTGGAGGAGACATTGAAGCATCACTGTAGGTATAAGAGGGAGCACTGAAGTTGTGAAGGTGTAACTGTTGGGTATCCTAAAGCAAGATACTGCTGCTCAGGGAAGGCTGGCCTGCAAGGATGCAGAATAGTCGAGCCATCCTCTGAGCCAGACAATTGTAAATTTGCTTCAGTTCAGAATCTGTGTAACTGCTGTCTTGAGCTGAGCTTAAAGATATTCAGCCCTTTAGCAGAGCTTATTAGCATGGGCTTTGTTCAGCTGCTTGGAGCAGGGACAGAGCAGACATGTGACTGCATTCATCTATTAGGAATGCTGCAAGCTGCCTGTGTTTTGCTTTCCACTTTTGGATTTCAGCCTAAAGCAGTTGCTTACAGTTAATTATTTTGGAAGTTGCAGTTGGTTTCAGAAACAGTTTAAAACAAAAAAATGTTTTCTTCTTAATTCTTGTAAAATATGGGTTTTGAAAGAATTATAAATGAGGGAGTAACCCCTCAGATAAGCAATCGGTAAACTGACTTGATGTGTACTTCAATTCTAGGCTTGTGAATGCCCACTGTACTGGAAAGGTCCTTTGTTTTATTGTGCTGGAGGTGAACGAACAGGATACGTGTCAGTTCATAAATTTGTTGCAATGTGGCGGAAGTAAGTAGATTACTTTTTTGGAAGTACTGCATATTTTTACTTGAAATGTGATATTTTAAGCTCTGAATGCTGTCTGTAAAGGGGAATAAAACACTACCATAATCAACCACAGACAGCAAACTTATACATGGGAAAATGTAACAAAATCATCACTTTAACATAAACAAACAAGTCCTTATTTACAGGCTTTATAGATTTTAGAATGTTTGGTGAATGACTGACTGTTTATGGAAAAAGCTAGAGCCATGGTCCTAACTTGTAGATGCCAGTTCTGGACAAAATTCTTTTTATTCTTTCAAGTTCTCAATTCTAACTTTAAAATATTCTTTCATGTAGAATCATAGAATAGTTAGGGTTGGAAAGGACCTTAAGATCATCTAGTTCCAACCCCCCTGCCATGGGCAGG
>JAOEHY010034863.1:0-24102 GCA_025447955.1 Psilopsiagon aurifrons | reverse complement strand
TGGACATAGCCTTGGGTGATATGGTTTAGTGTGAGGTGTCCCTGCCCATGGCAGGGTTGTTGGAACTAGATGATCTTCAGGTCCTTTCCAACCCTAACTATTCTATGATTTTATGATTCTATCAATTGGAGGAGCATGCTTCAGTTAACCATCCCACCCTCCCATACCTCTTGCCCCTTTAATTTTTCCCAGCCAAAGAAGTATTGAAGTATTCATTTTGGTGTTTTGATAGAATTAAAAATGGATGTGGAAATGTGTGTATATCTGGTCACAGTTTTCGGTTTAGACTGATTTCTCAGAAGACCAGAAGAGGGACCGAAGTGCAAAGTAGCTCAATGCCACAGTGAGGTAATTGGGGGTATAAATGAGCAATGCTGCCTTTTTTTTTCTGGATTACTCACTTGGTGATTGTGTTTCAAAGGTTAGGTCAAAAACCCTGGTCATTCAAGAGCAGGTCATCAAAATCACTGCGGTGAGATTTCTGGGTGAGGACAAACTGCGAAGAGGCAACAAATGAGCACCACGCTGGAGCCGTACAAAGCTACCCACAGTGAGGGAAATTAAAAGGAATGACATCGGGGTGCAGTGGCAAATGCTCAGAATTTTGGAGCCGTAAGCTGAACCCATCTTCTTGCATGTTCCCAGCCTGCCCGTAGTCCTGCCTGCCCTGCCTGCTGGGCAGACACAGCCATGCCTCAGTCGGAGTGTGCCCTTGCAGCAGGCCAGTCCCTACAGACTGGAGCTCCTGGAGCTCCCAGCACTCACCACGTATTTCCACAGCAACACACTGTAGCTTTGCAGCCCTCCCTGAGGTGTCTGTGGCAGTAAATGTCCTGCTTTGAATCAGGCTGGGTTAAGCGATATAAAATGCGTTAACTGCTATAAAATATGCTCAGGGATGCATTCATTTGACTTTTACAGTACCAATCCCAAATTAGGCATACCTGCCTTTGGTAATTACATGGTACAGTTTTTTCTGGGAATCCTATTTTTCTTTAGTACAGATGTACCGTCTCCATACTGAATTCATTTTCTCTCCTTTCTCATTGCTTTTCCTCCATGTTTTACGTCCTGCAACCTACTGAAACCACATGCTGAAGGAAGAATTACTGCTTTCTTCCCATGATGCCTATTGATGCTAGCTAGCTCTGTTAATGACTTGTATTTTTGTTACATACCCAGCAAATGAATAAGGATCCATTTTGCAAAGAGCAAGCTGAGACACAGCCATTAGAGCAAAAAAATATTCATTAATTTTGAGTACCTAATTTGAGATACTTCGGACCTTATTCTTTTCAGAGCATTATATAACACATCCTAAGTCAAGCAGCAGACATGAATGTTCAGTGATTTGATAGACCTGATTCCAGGGTCTTGTGTTGCATATCATGGAAAATGAGTCCTGGGGTAATGGTTGTACTTGATGATCTTAAAGGTCTTTTTCAATGTAGTTGATTCTATGATCATTTTTGACCGTGTATGGGAGGTTTACCATATGCCTTGCCTGGTCTTGCACAGGAGGCAGAGATAATTGTAGCTGATCCTCCACATCAGCAGCTAACTATCCTTTTTCCTCCAGCAGGCTCCTGCAACTTCTCCCACCATCTTTAGTAAATGGTGCTGAGATCTTACAAGGAGCTGTCACCTCTGACACATGTTAGGTTTTTACATGTTAAGAAGTTTAATTCTTATGTTTTGACTAAGGAGGTGATATTTGGCCAAAATATAAATGATCATACAATTGAAGACTCCAAGATAGAGTGCCTGAGAAAGATGTAATCCCTTTGCACTAGCACACTCAAATCTAGTATTTCTTTTCTCTGAAGTGCTAAATTTCCATACTTCATTTTATTTTTCGCACGATATCGTTTCCATCATGGTGGGGTGTTGGTGCTGGATTACCTGCAGGTAACTCCACTGCTGCTTCTGGACTGCTCCTGCCCTACTTGGGTCACAAGGGCTGGGCTTGGACTCCCTGGCCATCTTTCCTCATCTCCAGTTGGAAGCACAACATGGGGGCAGCCAGGGTCTTCAGCCCTCTCCCATGCTGTGGGGGAGTCTGATTCCTCCAAGTCCCCAGTCTCCTCACCCATTTATTTCCAGTTTCTCCCTGACCTGACTTTCTCCTCCCTTCTTCCCTTCCAGCCTCAGTGTCTCCAGACTGACATTTCCCATCCCTCTGCCCAGGCTGAACTGGGAGCTGTGAGGGCATGAATGCCTCCATTGCTCTGCAGGGAAGGAGACTTGGAGGCCTGGACACCTGGGTCCAGAGCAGGACCAGTCCTGCACAGAGCAGCCATCACAGGGTAGATATTCAAGGGAGAGGAACCCATTAAGCTCCCAGAACTTTACTGAAGGTGGGAGAGAGTGGAAATTCCTCAAACTTAGGTCATATCCAGATCTGCACAGCTTTTCCTACAGTAGAAATAGATACATTTCTGATAGAGAATGAACAGGTCTAAAGGCTTGAGCCAGAGCGCTTGGGTTTGAAATCTCCCTCAAAATGAGATCATAGGGGTTTTCTTAACACAGAAGACCAGCTGCTATTTTTTTTTTACTGCTCTTCCCCAAGATTTTGTCTTAATTCTCAGAATTGGCTAATCTGCTTTTCCTGAAACCTTTGCGAAAAAATCAGCTTAAGGCAGGTACATAGCACTGACATTTCAGCCTGAAGCGCTCATGTCTGACAAAGTTAGAAGCAACTGAAAACGGGGTACTGTAATAGGAAATGCCAAACTTAATAACAGGAAACTGTACCACCTCTGCCTATTGTAATGAATGACCCACAGAAGGTAATTCAAAGGCCTCTCATTTGCCCTTTCTCAGAAAACATGAACAAGGCAGCATTAAATGAAAGGGAAAGACTAAAGAGAAATATTTCTCACATAGCATGCAGCACATGAAATTCACTGCCAGAGGATAATGCTGAGAGCGAAAATTCAGCAATTCACAGAGAGTCAGTTCCACATAATGAGAATATCTGCAATTGCATTTGTTTGGACACATTTATAGAGAAGAGGTTTTTTCATGCTTGAGGACGTACGGCAAGTGCTAACTGCCTGAAGAACCTTCCCTTACAGACTCTTGGGCCACTGTCAGTATCAGATCTGCTCCTCCAAAGCAGTCAGTATTATCGCTGAATGTGTTTTGACTATGAAATATTCACACCTACCATTCCTTTGATGCAGACCTAAGCAGTTCTTTTGTCAGATCCAGCAAGGTAATTCCAACGACTGCGATGGCAAATCTTACTATTCCAATCCTATAATTTCCCCCTATTTTGATAATCGTTTTGTCTGTCAGACAGTGATGGTGGGTTTTTTTGGTTTTTGTTGTTGTTGTTATTGTTTGGGTTTTTTGTTGTGTTGTTTTTTTTTTTTTTTTAATTTACAAGCAACTTAAAGGGAAATGAGTTGCCTGTTTAAATGATGAAGCAGTTATATGTTTGTGACTTTGGATTCTGTCATAAATGAAATAATTACAGCTTTAACATCAACATTCAGTGTTCCCAGAATAAAATCAAACTACAGATATATTTATTTAAGATAAAACCTCTTTCCTTGATCAGTAGCTTACCAATAGTTTCAACTTGTAACATATGTCCTGTTCAGCAAACATTGTATGATATAACACATTTCAGAGGAATAAAAGTCAAAACCGCCTTTCACAACAAATGTCTAAAGGCAGCACACTCTTTAATTGACAGCTTGCCACCAGATGTTTGCTGTCACTTATCAAAAATACTACTGAATGTTGCCACCAGTGCTACAGACGACTAGTAATAAAATTAACACTATTATCTCCCTTATAAGCTGTTCACACTACCTAGTCTCATATGCTGAAAATGATTAAGCATTTTATTTAGGATTTATCCCTTAGCTACATGGCTCATTGAACCCGTGCAGTGAGGTGCCTTGTGTAAGCAGAATACATTTCCTTTGCACCTTAACATCTTATCAGACACTAGCTGTGAGTTCAAGATGAAATCACTTACCATTATCTAATTGTGCCATGTATTTGTGCATATATTTTTTGTTACCTGGTAAACCTATAACTGCAGCTAACAGTGGCTATTGATAGTCTTCTTCTTAAATTAAAAAAAAAGAAAGTTGGTATGTTGGTTAGTTTAAATTAGTCTTCACTCAGCAATTGCAGCTGGGCTGGAACTAATCTGAATAATGAGTTTCAGTGTTCTGGTGGGATTCAAAATGAGTATTTGTGTACAATTCAGGTTAGATATAAAACATATAAATATTACTAAAGTATCATTTTATTATTATCATCAAACTTAAAAAACAAACAAACAACCCTCTACATCCCTAAATGAAGCAAACAAATGAGAGAGCAGAAATGGCTTTACATAGCTAGAATTTTTATCTAGACTTAGATCTATCAGGCTTTTGTGAGATATTTGTCAAATCCTGAGAGAATCAGAACAGTTCATGTCTCTGCCATAGCCTCTTTCTCCAGCCATTGGTGTAGAGGTCTACATGGTCTAGAGGAAAAGCTCTCTTTTTCTGGACCTGAAGTTGAATGCTACTCCTAATTTTGACAGGACATGCAAACAGCCTGTAGCAAGCAGAGCCAGTGAGTAATGTGTCTGGGTATTTGCTGCTTGCTTCACTTCAAAAACTGAAGTCACCTGAGCACTGGGAAATAAAAAGTCAGCTGGTGACAGCACTGAAACTGTAAAAAAATGTTCAAAACTCAAAAAAATAATAATTTAAAGGCACTCAGAGGAAAAAAAATTGTTCATTTCATGGGTCATGAGGGGTCATTAGGTGATTTAGTGACAGAATCTACCAATCTGCTCCAAAACCCTAAATAACTTGTCTTATCCCTTCTTCTTGTTTTGATTTTGGTTTTGATTTTGGCTTTGGTTTTGGTTTGTTTGTTTGCTTGCTTGGGTTTTATTGTTGTTGTTGTTGTTTGTTCTGTACTGAATTATCAGCAGAGTAATTCAATTCACTGAAGCAAAGCTGAGTAGGTGCAGCAAGGATGCTGAGATGACAAAAAGCTTCTGCAGGGCACCAGCAACATGGGTACCCCTCCACCTCTGTGAGAAACAAGTCAGAGGGAACAGCTGGAAAGGCAGATCAACCAAGAGAAGACTGGGGCAATCTGATATTTTGCTACATCATATCACCTGGTCTTGCCTCATGTCTCAATTATTTCTTATTTTCTTTAATTCGGGGTAAAGCTGATTGAATTTTTAAAATGTTAATTACGCTGACATTATTTGCTCATCCTAAGTAGATGATTCAAAATATCTGAAGGAAAGATGATACAGAATTGATTTATAGTGCTAATACTTCTCAAAAGAAGAATAAGTCCTTTTCAAGATATTTGAAAGTGGGAAAAATCAAGAATATTTCACAGACAATGGGACCAAACAGGACATTGCATATATAAGTATCTCTGGCTACTGATAGACTTCTATGTGTGAATACATGTGCATATATATGGGTATGTATGTACACGTATTTGTATCTATGTATGCATAAGTATATCTTTATACATATTAGATGTAATAAATCACTGGGAACAGCTGGGAAGCTGCCTTGTCTCAGAGGAGGGATCTGGCTGTGGTGTGAAAGGTTTCTGTTCTGCGGCGTGGCCTCTGAAATGCAAGCAGTGAAAACAGAGGCAAGGTGTCATAGGATGGTAGCTTCTAATGCCATGCGGCTTTGCTCTGCTGGTATGAGCTGTCCTAGCTCTTTGCCCGTAAGCATAATTTAACTTGGCTTGTCACTGTTGAGAACTGAACTTCAGGTCACATCCATTTAATTTTTCTCAGGGGGTTTCTGCTGGGACAGATGCACATGGCAGCCCAAACCCTGCCCATGACAGCACAGGCAGGGACAGGCATTAGATGTGCAGAGCTGAGTGAGGGAGGTGGCAAAGCCACCGGGGAGAGGGTGATAGGCACCTTGCCCCTACCAAGGACTGACCCTCCTGTGCCCTTTCTTATCTCCAGCCACCTGCTTTTCAGCCTTTCTGGGTTGCCTCGGTACTTCTAGTATTATTTGAAGTTATACACAATTAAAGCAATTACTCTGTTTGGTTTTGCCCACCTGTCCCGGGTTCAGCTGTAACAGTTATTTTTAACTCCTTCCTAGTAGCTGGTGCAGCACTGTGCTTTGTCTTTAGTCTGTAAACAATGTTAATAGCACTGTAGCGCCATTAATCTCAATTGTGTTGCTGCAATACAAGTGAAAACAAGGGTGGACTCAAGTCTCTAAAGGCTCAAGTACCTTCACATAAAGGGATCTTAGGAAGCAGAAATGTTACCCAGTGCCCCAGTGGGCAGCTCAGGTGCCATCTCCCAATGCAGCTGTCTCGTTTGCACTGAAAATACTGACAAAAGCAGTCTTTCATGGAAGTATCAGGAAAGCTCATAGAGAAAATATGCTGTTATGTCACTTCTGATGAATATGCACATAACCACAAGTTTTCTTGTTGTTCTAATTTTGCATGACTCGCAGCTACCCCCACCCAACCCTGTTCAGTCAGTAATGCTTCAGCATCAGCACATCAGCTGGGATTACCCAGCACAAAATCATTCACCTCAGTAAAACTATGCCAGCCTGCATTCACCATCTGTCCTAAGGCAGTCATTATGTTTCTTATATCAATAGTTGCTGTTTTAGTTCAGTTATTTTTACTTACCTGTGACATACCAGCTGCTGGACACCAGAGCTTGTTTTATTTTCGATTCTTACTGCATATGGTGAAGGGCCTGAGTATTTTCAGTACAGTTTGACAAGCTTTGGCAGTGCCAAACGGTCCAGTCTTACAGACAGCACCATACCACCAGCCTGCCTAGAACCACCTTAAGCTGTACTTAGCTACAGAGGTTCGCTGTGGATTTATTTGCCACATGCTGCAGTAATCTGGATTTGAAATATTCTGCTCAGTGTAAGCTTTGTACATGACTGCATGGCTATTTGGAGTCTATAGCCTTTTACAGGGTGAAAATCAGCTTCTGGTGAGAGTTGCACCACCACCACCACCACCAGGAACATGCCGGTCAGTCCTAGTTCCCAGATTAGTACATCACACAAGAGTATAATGTTGGCCCTTGCTGCCCAACTGATGCTGGCATTTAAAACTACGCTTTTTATGGCAGATGTAAAACCTGCTAAGTGTATTATTATCATACCTTCTATAATGATACTGAAAACATGCTTAAAATACACTTGTGCCATTTAAATGTCGATAGCTGCCTTCTTACTCTCCAGGAAATGCTGATGATTCAGGATCGCCTGCCCCTGGAGCCCCCTTGAACACCAAGGAAACATAAGACCAAGGAACAGTCCCCACATTTGAGGCAAACTGGCACAGAGCTCTGAAATGGTCAAAGAACCTGAAGTGGTGCTAGGGCAATGTGGTAGCCTGTCAGATGGTGTTTCATTACATCAAAATGAAACTTTCTGGGGCAGGGTGAAAATACAGGTAGGTGTTTGAGGGTTTATCTAAGGAAAAGCTGTTAGAGTGCAAGAGATCCATACATGCATAAAATCCCATTCTCTCACCCAGGTTAACTCAGTTTTGGGACATAGGAAGGTCTTGGCTATTTCAGCTCTGCCATCATTTCCATAATAAGCTGTCATCTGTGAATTTGTAGATGTAATACCTGTTTTTTGCAAATTTCTATTGTTTCATTGCAGTTTAAGAGATGGGGTAAAACTGACAAATCAATCCCCCTAAAACTTTCCATAAATCAGCTGTGTAAAACTGTGCTAGTGTCAGCAAATTCACAGGAGGATGTGAATAACAAGAGAAAGGTGCAAATAATAAAAGAAATAAGTGAAATATTTTTGTTAAGGTAATTTCCCTGAAAACAGTTATTGCTTGAAGCAATACAACAAATGGTGTTTTTTGTTTAGACCACAATTCAAAGAAATTATGTAATGATTCCCATGGGGGTTCTGTGACTTTAAAATAGACACTGTATGGTATGAATCTGTGCCCAGGAAATTAATGGTAGAACACAGTTATTCAGCCTGGCTTTCTCTGACATTAAAAGTATTTTGTATTGCCCTGCCACTTTCAAGGAGCCAGGATTTTGCCAGGCTTAAGAATGAGAAATTTTATGTTTGCACATTTGGATGAAGTGCAAAAAGTATCCCAACACCAAGTACATTTTAAGTAGCAGCTTAAAGTACATGATAAGAGCAGTGGAAAGGCTCATTAAAACAAATGACTGAGGTGCAACAGTTCCAGAGATTCATACTCTGGCCCCAAAGACATAACAGAATTATACCATTCTTATCAATTCCCATTCTTGTTATTTAGCTACTTTCCAAGGTCAGAGATAGCCTTGGGTACCAATACCACTGGGACAGATTTAAATGTGGTGTTCGTAACTGCTCTAGAGAGCAAAGAATTGTACTTTTGTTACACAGTGCGTTAGCCACAATAAAAAAATACTGGGATTTGGAACACAACTGGTAAAACAGATTCTTTTTCCAGATTTGTGGGGGTTTGCCTGCAAATTAAAGCAGTACCAGAGAGCGTTCCAGACACTGAGTCCTATTCACTCCAGTTGGATAGCTGTTAGATGCATCCCAGCTACGGTTCTGGGTTGGGCCAGTTGATACCTAATGGCTCTAGGCACTGTTCTGCAGCCAGAAAGGGTCAAGGCTACTTTACAACAGCTGGCAGTTTGGATAGTACTGTCCCATTTTGGAGCATCCTCAAAAATCAGCTGATGCTGTGAGCACAGACTGTTTCACACTGGTTTATTTTATATGTGTAGACAAAGATTGTGTGTATAGAGCCTGGATCTCCCATGCATTGTATCAGCAGACCTTCCCCCCACCCCCTATCTCTGCTTGATGTTACAACCTGATGTTAGTAACTAGTAAAAGCCTGTACACTTGCAGATTGAAAGTGAGACTCTCCCTTTGGGGAAGGTGTTGTGGTTTAAGCCCAGCTGTTAACTCAGAGTCACTCAGCCATTCCCTCAACCCCACCCCTTTCCCCCAGCTCCAGGCAGGATGCAGAGGAGAATCAAAAGAAATGATTCACAATGCAACTGCTCACCACCTGCTGAGCAATACTCGGCCTGATCTGAGCAGCAATCAGTGGTTCTCAGCCAACTCCCCCCAGTTTATACACTGGGCATGACACACTGTGGTATGGAATAACCCTTCGGCTAGTTTGGGTCAGGTGTCCTGCCTCTGCTTCTTCCTGGCTTCTTGTGTCCCTCCTCACTGGCAGACCATGAGAGACTAAAAGTCCTTGATCAGAGTAAACATTACTTAGCAACAACTAAAACATTGGTGCGTTATCAGCACTGCTCTCAGACTGAAGCCAAAACACAGCACTGCACCAGCTACTAGGAAGGAGAAAAAAAAATAACCTGTTAGAGGTGAAACCAGGACAGAAAGAAAGCAGCGTATTATACTGTAAGATGTCATAGAAATACATTAACCCACACTTTACCCCTGATTATGCATTAATGCTGTGCAAAGGTCTTCCAACTGAAAGGACAAATTAGCAGTGTTACTTTGGAAATACCTCCCAGAACCAGTGCTGCACAAAGAAAAACATGAAGTAATAATAAAAATTTATGTCATTAATAATTTACATGAATCAATTTTATAAGTATTTTTATGAAGACATAATGAATGCTTTGAAATCAAACACCTAAGCAGATCTGGTAAATAAGAGGCCTTTCAAACATCACAGAATCGTAGAATCAACTAGGTTGGAAAAGACCAACCTTCAAAGATCAGTTCCAACCATTATTACAGGACTGCCAAGACCATCACTAAACCATGTCACTAAAGGCCTCATCTACACTGTCCAGGGACAGTGATTCCACTGTGCCCCTGGGCAGCCTGTTTCAATGCCTGACCACCCTCTCGGTGAAGACATTTTTCCTAATTTCCAATCTAAACCTCTCCTGGAGCAGATTGAGGCCATTTCCTCTTGTCGTATCACTTGTTACTTGGGAGAAGAGACTGACCCCCGTCTCACTACAACCTGCTTTCAAGTAGTTGTAGGGAGCAATAAGGTCTCCCCTCAGCCTCCTTTTCTCCAGACTGAGTAACACCATTTTCCTCAGCCATTACTCATCACATCTGTGCTCCAGGCTCTTCACCAGTTTCATTTCCCTTTTTTGGACCCACTCCAACATCTCAATGTCTTTCTTCTGGTGAGGGGCCCAGAACTGAACACAGGGTTCAAGGTGCGGCCTCTCAGAGGATTAGAACATTTCTGCAAAATCTGTATCTTTTCACAAAGAATGAAAACTTGCCTATATTCCACAGTGGATGAATAAGAAACCTCATAATCACAAAGAACATCAAAACCCACTTTTTTTCAGCCTCTTCAAGAGACAAAGAGAGCAAATAGCTCAGAAATGTTCCTCATAAGCTGTGATCAAGTGGCAGTGATTTACATTTGAAGTGTCCATGCCTTACAGCTCACAAAAATAATCATGAATTTAAAACTGAGTTTAAGTGATTGTGTCATCTTCTGAATTAGTAATTTCTTTTCAGCATTGCTCCCCCCTCCATCTGCTTACATGAAAAAACAGGCAGTTTCAGAGAAACTTTTCAATATGTAGATTGAAATACAAAGATGCATCCATGCTCATAAATGTCAGGCTCCTGTTTACTTACATTTCTGCCTCTCTCAGGCTGAATTCCTGAATGTTTCACAGCTAAATATGAAATGCTCCTCTAGACCTGCAAATTGAAATTGCTTTCAATTCTGTAATAACCTGCCTGGAGTCTACATTCTTCTGGAGAACTGCATGCCTTCCCCTCCCCTGTCTCCAAAAAAGTATAAAAGAAGATATATCTGACAATATAAAAAAGAGAATAGGTAGAGAATTCTCTGATTAGTATAAGAATACTTCAAAGTCTGGAAGATGTTCCCTAGTTGCTTCAGTAGACTGAGTAAGTCTTACAAAACTTAATAGTATTTCTATTGTATTCTAGAGACTGGTAGAAAAGCTGTGACTGAAAGGATATTCTTTGCTAAGCAATTCTTTGCTACATTTTGTACATTACTTTGTGCAATTTTGCCTGAATTTTAAACCTGCTTTAATGCTCACATTCCTTCTTATGAGAGCTTACAACAGTAACGGGAGCAGGCTGCACTGTGTAGTGCAGACAGTTCCTTACTCTAGCTATGTTAACCTGTTGCAGGGCTCGGGTTAACAGAAAGTGCTGAGAGAGAATTATTTCTGGAGCATTGTGGACCTAATCCATTTAGTCTGCTCTTGGAGGTGACTTGGTACATCCACAGAGAGCGCAATTGTTGGTTTACGTGTGTCTTAAATATATATATAAGCATTGACACATTTGCATAGGTGTGAAGATGCAACCTGGCAGACGACTGAGTACACATCCATATATTCTTGGTACCCTACCTCGAAACATGTCTTTTAATATTTCTCTCTCAAGATGCACAAACATCAAAATTTGGGGAGCAGGAGGGGGATTTGTAAAGTCTGTTTGCATGTGATTCAGAACCTTTCATAGCTCCATATCAAGCCCTTAGGGAATTTCGCATCCAGTCACATGTAATCGCTGTTGATTCTTCTTTAGTGTTTCATGCTGAGGCAGTAACACATAGTTAGCTGTAAGGGGCATTCCTTCACCAAAATCCATTAACCATCTCAAAGACGGCCTCTTCATAAATTGGCTATAGAGGAGGATTATTCAAGAGACACTGACAGATGAAACCTGGCATATCCTAAAGAGGAGGTCTGAGTCAAAAGCCAAAATCTTTGTAACAGTCAAGGTAAAGATCTTTGTCTCCTCATGTCACACACAGCTACCTTGGTGCACCCCTGGCTTGCCCCAGCACCAGCAAATAACAAGAAACAGACAGAAATCTCACAAAAATGTTAAATGTCCAGGAGCAGCCTGTTTGTCAGTGCAGCTGCAGCCCAGCAGGCAAGGATATCAGCCCAGGTTTAGATGCAGGGGTGGAAGCACTCAGTACTGTGGCCACAGAGCCTTCTTGAAGATGAGTGTGATGAGAGGAAGGCCCACTGAATTGGGAGGAGCAATGAGAGATGTGATTGCAACGTTGCCTCTTTCTCATTACCCTGCATGTCGCAGGTGCCTGGCCCCTGGCTTGCCTGGCTGTTAAAAGCCCTCTCCCAGCATTTTCACTGGGAGACCTGCGCCATGGCCTTTTGCTTACCTGCGGCTGAGCTTTCCCAAAGTGCAAACCCCTGCATAGGGAAAGATGGCCTGAGACATCTACATCCTCCTCCTGTTTATCTAAAAGCATTATCCTGGCAAAATCCGAAACCCTAACCAATGCTGAAAGTAACTATGAGATTACTACTTTGTAACTAGAATATAAATACCCTTGCTGAAGGAAGAACAAATGTCATGAACCAACCCAAAGTGATGTTTTGCTAAAGCAGTGAAGTCAAGCACAAAACCAGGAGGCGACTAATCTCTCTTGTTAGGGTGTAGTGAAGATTTAGGTCTGCCTTACTCCACCTATGCAGAATGTTCTCACCTAACTGCATGACTATAGTAAGTAGCTGCAACTTCAAAACCTGTTTAATCATTAAGAGTCCAGACAGAGGGTGTTTCTGGAGCAGTCAGTACAATTTGCTAAGGATTTTCTGTATGAAAAAAAGACAGAAAGGAAGCCTGGAAATGATGATGTGTTGTACAGACCACATTTCTGTCTACCTCAGTGTTTTGAAGTTCATCCTTCTAAGCCCTTACACATCATACAGCCTTCAGGCATCTATATATTCTTCTGCCAGAACGTGGTGTAAGTTTCTATAAAGGTAAGTACAGTCAGTAAATATAGAAAATAAATAGTATTTAGTCAATGCACACATCCTTATTATACATAGCATCAATTGGACTTGGTGGCGTTGAGCAGTTTGAGTGGATATCATTAATTTTATATGGGATTTTGAGTTAATGAGCATGTAATTTTGCTGGCTTTGATCTGCGGTTTCAGCTTGCAAGGTCTTTTTCCCAAACCTCTTTAGTAAGCTTCCTATTCCCAGCACATGATGCAATCACTAAGTCTTATATTCACAAGATCTTGGTCTTTAATTGTTTTCCCCCACTTTAAATGAAAAATAGTGAAGCCATTCTATTAAGACTGTATTTGCATCAATCTCAAAATCATTTTTCTAAATAACAGTAATCTTTCATCAAGTGCTTACTTCTATTATTTGCTGACTGAATCATTACAAATAGAACTAGTAGTAAATTTACTCCTGTTGCGAAGCATTTATGGAATCATTTCATTTTCTACAAACACATTTAATTTCCATAAGCAATAGCAAATATTTTCTCTGAGTATATTTCAACAGATGTTTTCTATATTTTTCTGCCTCCCAGAGCTGTTGATTGAAAGTTGGAGGCAGGTGAATAATGACTAGCACACTCAATGTGTCTGAAATGTAATATGAGCTCCATGGTGACTCATTAAATTAGGTAAGAATTCATTAACTTTTTCCCAAATCTCAGGAAGCTGTTCTAGTTACTCTAAATGATTAATACTGTTATGAAAATAAATGAAAACTAAATAACTGCTTTTATTCCCCAGAATATTCACAGATCACTCACAGTAATGAGATAAGATTAAGCACTTCTACATTCTAGCAGATCCAGAGTGTCTGAACTTTAGGCACAAAATATCTCTGCTTCCTGTCTACTGCTAGAGGCTTTGTCTGGGGTGGGATTTCAGACCTCACTAAATGGCCTTTGCCCACCACTGAAGCATACACCACAGCAGTGTCATTTCCACTTGAGAAAACCTGGTGCAGTTTTCTTCTGAAAGAGCTGTGCTGTTTGAAGATACAGCTCACATTGGCACTAGGGGTCATTGCTGGTGGCCAAAACTGTAGAAATAGTCATGATTTATAAGGCAAGCATGGGAAATAAAGTTGACAGTTCTGCTGGCCTTTGACTTTCTAGTTCCAATGGGGATGCTGGCTCTGTGGCATATCACAGATTTCTCACACAGCATCAGTGCAGAGCAGCAACATGTGAAATCTTTTTATTACTTGATTTTCTAACTGTGTTTCTACCTGCTCCACAGGGATGAGCTGCCCCTTCCTCTCAAATCATCTAGCCAAAACCAAGGTAAAGCCCATTTTAGCATGAATACTCTCCACCTGTCCTCAGCATTTGCTCGGAGGGCATCTGACAGAGCAAACTTACGTGATCAGAATTTTTTTCCTTTTTTTTTTCTGCTTAATAGAGTGCTGTAAATTTAACCACTTTGAGCAAGACAGGTAATGTCTCTGATGTCCTGTGGCACTGCTGGGTACAGGCGCTGCATTGTTAGACCCATGTGTGGCAAAGGCAAGTCTACTGTAAACAGGTCAGGACTTCTCCCTTTTTCTGCATCCGAAGTCCATGGGCAGCAGGAGCAGTGTGTAACAGCTCCCACGTGGGGCCATAATGAATTAGAAGCACTCAGGAATAGTGTAGAAGTGGCATCCAGGGCTGGCAGTGAGCTTTTGGGAGGCCCAAAGGAAATAAAGGGAAGGATTCACCCTCTGAAGACTGGAAAGCAGAGCAAGGAAGGGTTGCCATGGAGGCAAACAACGATGATTTGCCTACAGTGTGATCAAATAAAATAAAGGATACACTAAAACTTCTCTAATGGGGAACAAAAGAGCTGTCACCAGTTCAAATACTTAAATAAACACTTTTTACAATTTTGGTCACGAGGCATGTTCAGTGCCTGGAGATGGTAAATACTGATTCTCACACAAGGTGATTTCTTAGGTTTTTGAGCTGAGGCTCTTCAGGGATTATAAATCCACAGATTTTTCCTTTCTTACTATTCTTCTGAGGCCAGGGTAAGCATGTCATGTAAAACCCTCAAGTGCAAAGGTAGAGCATGGGTATGGTCATGTGTACGGAAGTGGTCAGTAACTGTGTTTTCAGCTTTACTGTAAATAAATATTTTTTCATTTGAAGGACAGCAATTATAATCTTGAGAATATTTCCAGAGAGACTCCTTCACTGCAGCTGCCAGAGACTTGAGGTCAAATCCTGCCTTCACCTCCATTTATGGGACTTCTCATGATGCAGACGTACCAACATTTTTATCAAGAGCTATGATGTTGACTGACAAAGTTAATACATCCTTCAGCCACTGGAATATTAATTGGCTGGGAAAATAAAAACAGTAGAGATTATATGTAGCAGCAAAAATTCATTCTGTTAAATTCTGCTAAATCAATGTGATCAATTCATCTAAGACTGGAAACATTCAAATAATTGTACATCAGCAAGCTTCCTGCTAAGACTATAAAGAACATTCTCTAGAAAACAGCAGTAAAGTCTGTATCAATTAAAGATGCACTGTAGATGCTGGCCAAGAAAAAAACTGATACACTTCACTGCTTTAACTTCAGGAATGCTGAAGAGTTTACAGCATTGCAGATGAAGCCGACTGAAAAGCTATGGCTGAAGAAGATTTACTTGACTTTTTTATTTGAAAACACTGACTGAAGGAAAAGAAAAGATGATACCTGTAGGAATAAGAAGGAACAAGATAAACTTGTAGGAACAAAACCAGCCTTGAATTTCTAGCAGTACCTATGGGGACTTCAGTCTGAAAAATGTTGTTAACTGAAAAAGCACTTTATCAGGTGACTGACTCCATGTGTCTCTTTATTAAAGAAGCACTGCAGTAAAACAGTTAAGAAAATAAATGATATAGAGAAACAAGCTGTCATCATGGATTTTTCTATCTGAAATAGTTACAGCAATAAGGAAGATCTGTATTACTTTAACTGCACCAAAATTCGTCTTTTAACAAAAGAGTATGTTGGAGTTTCTTAACTGTGCTGCAGGATATTGAGTGGTCCCAAATCTAACTGATATAAATGAGAAATCATAATCTGCTAAAAAACTACTTATGGAATAGAACTGTTCATGTATTTTTTGAGGGTTAAAAAAAGAATGAGAACACTTTTGTGCAAATTGCCACAAATAATGTTTTACTGCTTACCTCTGAAAAAAAACCCATTAGTTTTTTTAGTGGCAAGAGTTTCTGCTAACTGGGAGTTAGTCAGTTTATAGTGCATGTAAAATCAATACCAGATAAATTAATTATTGCCTAATCTCAGTTCACACATTCCTAAGGAGAAATGTACCATAGGTTTTTATCCTGTTTGGTTAATGAAAAATGAGTGATTCCTTCCAAAAATATCCAGACTGTTCATCTTATAGAGTGTCCTGTGAAAAGCGCTGCTCTGCAAAAGTGACAAAAAAGGAATTACACATCTGATACTAAAGGCAGTGGGGTAATTAATAATTTGAGCTCCCCTCATAAATGCTTTAGCTTTGTAAAAGTAGAAGATTTACCTTCACACACGATCTAACTCATTATCTCTGCCTGGCACTATAGTCTCCATACTGGTCACTTGAGCACTGTTTAAAAATTTAAACTCATTAAGGACCACAATACCATCACTTGCAGGAGATAGCATCTTCATCACAAGTAGTCTCACTGATCACACCTGTGAAATAAGGTGTTGACTACTGTCAGTATGGACAGTGCAACCAGGTCCTAGGTGCAATGATAGCCAGAGAAGAAAGAGCAATAAAATGTCAAGGTATTATTATGTCAGCATGAAAGATGTTATTGTTCCCAGTCCAATCCTCTTTAGTCTTGAATGTGTTTCTGTCATACACTTGCTGAGGGATGCTCAAGCTATTTCAGAGTATCTATGACTTAGTTATAAATCTCTATAAACACAAATCATTGTCAGCATGGGCACAAGAGGATTCAGCATCTCTAAGGAGAAATAAATAGCTATTAAGAAGCATAGTTCTCATTTCACATGTCAGCTCAAATACTGTCTCATATCAGCCAGATCTGTACCCTTTAAAACCTGTCCAGAGAGGCTATGACTGCACCTGTAAATAGGAGCAGAAGTACTCAACAAGTTGAAATGGAGTCACTGAGACACAGAGACAGGGGATGTCACTGGGCACAACAGCCAGCAGAGACTCATGATGCAGTACAACAATATAAGAGCCTTGATGTAGTGGTTCATGTTAACGTATTGCATGTGGTTGTTGGTTTTGTTTGTTTGTTTTAAGAAGAATCTTCATTTCCAGAGTATGTAAGGCTTTTATTTATGACTTCATACTGTTCACTATATAGCAGCACTTGACTCCCATATTTTTCTTTGAATCCCTCAGACAATATGCACTGCTGCTCTGAGCAAGCAGTTCTGCCAAAAGGATCACACCCAAGCTTGATAATTGCCTTGCAGAGATATGGATAAGATTTCAGCTGTCTCTCAACCCATCTTCATCCTCTGTTTCTCTCTTCAGTGAAAGAGAGTCGCCACACACTTCACAGGGCTTTTCTCCAACAGCCATAAAATTGCTGGATGATTATATAGATCTAGAGTTGCTATCTGGCTGAAGCTGGTATTTCTAGAAATCATTAGTAAATATCAGTAATTCCATAATTAAAAAACTTTCCTCCTTTGTCTGATAAGAATTGCATTTGTAAGAGAAGTTAGTCATCTTCCAAGGTATAACCCATCAGCAAACAGGTCTTTACCCCTTTATTTATAGGCTGTGGTGCCTGAACATCAAAGGAAGCATCAACCCATTTTAGACCAAAAAAAAAGAAAAAAATTGCAGAAGATTACACAAAGGGACATAGATCCCTTATCCTGCATCTCTCCCCATGCTGTAGGGATGGGCCCGTGGCATTAATCTAAAAATCTGAAATTCTGTCCTTTGTTTCTAATAGTGAACTTGGGGAGACGAGGAAAAGGGCGTTTTTTTCTGAATCCTGGTATCTATTACAGAAAAGGTGGTAGTACTTCATCCCTGACAGGTATCTGCAGAGAGTTTGCCAGCACGGCAATTCCTCTTGATTAGAGTCAGTTGAGCCAACTCCAGTGAAAATGTTAATGACTCTATTGAACCAGCTACAGGAAGGATAAGATGAGGGAAATCATTATTGATGAGTTGGTTGGAGCAATGGCCACTGCATTCAGGGAAGGTGCAGAGGCAAAGGCATTAGCAAGGAGTGCAAGTCTCCAGAACAGGAAGATTGAAAGCCATGGTGAAAAACGTAAGGATGGCCAGCCACAGCACTATGTGAATGCTCTACACCCTGGTCATGGGAGTGAAATGGGAGTTCTGCCCCACTGACGCATACTTACTTTTGCCATCATCCCAGTTTTTCACTCCTTCAGTGTGAAGAAGATGAAGAAAACAAACTGCAGGCACATCTTTATTTTCTGTTATCACACTGTGCTTTTCAATCAAGGCCACAGGGTTGACATCCTGACTGTGCTGAAGTCAGCATGCATTTTACTGCTGTTCTCTGTAAGCTCAGGTTCTTGCCAGTCATGCTCATTTCCAAAAATTGAATGACGGTTGCTGTTTCCTGTGGCAGAAGGTGAGGAGCTGCATTTTTCACAGATGAAGAGGTTACAATTGAGAAAATCTGTCTGGAAGTGCTGTGCCCCTGTAAGCACTAAGCTTGGTGGCTTTTAGGGGTCCTGCAGCTATCACTGGGACTTGCACAATTTCTCAGGGCTCAGTTGGTTATCCTACAGTTTCATGAACCTAATTTGCTGAATTTACATATTTCAGAATAAAGTTTACGGGTTTGGAAACACTGACAGGCGTATACTGAAAATCCAAGCAAATTGCCTGCAACTCTGAGTCATTAAACTCCACAGCCAAGTTGGTATGTGATTTCTCAGAGTGGAAGACTTATTCTCATAGCTTTTTATTGTGGATTAGTTTCTCATCACGAAACACTGAATGATCACTCTTAATAACAATAATGAGCGAAAGAACAGCTTGGGCAGCAAGGTGAAGTGCCTCCACCTGCAGCGTTAGCCCAGATAAAAAGAGCGGTGCCTTTTCATTGCCTTTACACACAGAGATCGCTGTCAAAAAAAGGTATTTTCATCTGTAAGCTCACTCACAGGATTTCATAATAACATTTTCTAGGTTTTCTGGTTCTTTAGTCTCAGATTAGAGCTATTTAGATCATAGAATCATAGAATGGTTTGGGTTGGAAGGGACCTTAAAAATCATCTTGTTCCAACACCCCTGCCATGAACACAGACACCTTCCACTAGACCAAGTTGCTCAAAGCCTCACTCAACTTGGTCTTGAACACATCTGGGAGTGTAATTCATTGGGGTTCTTCAATTCTGTGGCCACAGCTGAACTCCTTTAAATCAAATAACAAGACCATTCACCATTATTTTCCTGTAGACTAATATCCTGCATCCTGGTTTCCCCCCCTATTCTGATGAAACTTTTTTGTCATTCCCAGCTTTCCCTTCAAGGCTGAAATCTCTCTCTACTCACTCATTTCCATATTGCTAAAGTCGTCAGGGAGTCCGGGAATAACTACTACAGAGCCACTAAAATTGCTAGAAGTATAATATTAGTTTTAAACTTCAAGTTCCCTTCATGAATATTATGTTTGAAATATTTAGATGGGATATGTAGGCTGTCTTTCTGCATGCAAGTAACTTCATATCTTTTAGTCTCCAGTATAGGCAAGGTTTTCATGGCAGGAAAATGGCTGTGTTTAGACACTGGCAGAGAGTATTCACAGTTCAAACTTTTAATGGGAAAACTCCCATTTGACTACCAAGGGTTTGAAAAAGAACAAGGAAGTCTGTACTGAATTTTCAGATGTGGCTGAAGATTCACATCTCTGTTGGGTTGGGACTGTCTGAAAATTGTTGTAGATACTGCTGTGAACACGGTCTGATTTTACCTGCATCACATTTAGCATGTTTGAAATGGTCCATTTGTATTATACTTTACAGAGAGCAGCCTGAACTATTACTGTGGCAAAATGTCTTCTCAGTACTACTGTTTTTTTTCTTTTTTTCCATCTAAAGGACTGAATGGATTTTAGAGTTGAAGGGAAAATATTTAATTATTTTTATTCTTTCTTTCGCTAGCATTTTTCACATTAACATGATATCTGTATTTTGGCACACAGAAAACAGATTGGATTAGACTAAAAGATCAACTTCACAGAAGGTGGGTGAAGAGTGCTCTTGCTATCAATTGCTGACCAGATTCCTAGAAAGAAATAGCAGTGTGACAGCATAACTCATGTGTTGCAGATGTTGATAATCCAGGCTCCTCTTTCTTCTTTGTGTCAAACCCCCTACCAAAACATTCATTTTTCCCAGAGTGGCTATTCTCTACATTTCTTGACAATATTTTTGCAAAATAAATGCCTACTGAAGTTCTTGTCTTTCCTGTCAGATTTGTTGGGTAGAAGCTGAGGACTTGGATATTCTTCATATAGTTCACAAAATGTTCATATTGCATAAAATTTTAACTCCTTTGCCTTAAAAGAAGAATAACTTAGCTCCAGCTGCATATCAGCCAGACCAAATACTGCTATTTGAATACACGTCAGTCAAGAATTTCTGCTGCTGATTAAATTTTAACAAAAGACACACAGCAATTTTGGGACGATGAATATTACAGATGACAATGTGCCCCTCATGAGTGTGCAAGATCATTTTCTGCTTTTCTAGTGTTACCTAGTTTAGCATGAGGTGTCCCTACGCATGGCGGGAGGGTTGTAACTAGATGTTCTTAAAATCTTTTTCAACTCTAACTATTCTATGATTCTATGATCTGCACTGCTAAATGCTCCTGGTCTGGGAAATGGTTTCTGACTGTCAGTGTTCACAAGATCTCACCCTTGCTGTTCAAACAGGACCACATAGGACATGCTTAGAGATGTGGTGGCATAAGAATATTTATAGAACTCATGAGGTGTCAGACCAACACAAATAGTGTTGGAGGACTGTGTTGGATTAAAGAAGGTAAACTTAATGAAACTTACTCCCTCATTGACTGCTGAGAGTGGTCCCTGGTTTTGTCTGGGAGGAAACTAACTGGTTCAGCCATGGGGTCATGTTTTATGCAGCATGGGCAATCAGAGGACTAAGATGTGAGAATAAATTGGAGAATTGTCTTTTTTGCTGTATAAACATGATTGCATCTTTATTGTTCAGTCTACTCACTTGTGACTCTGGAAATACCATGGTCATCATGGTATCTACTCCTGATGGGAAATTTCCTTGCGCTTTCTTCCATCCCAGCTTTCAATGTAAGGGTCAGAAATAATTTGAGAAGGAATTCAGCTTCAAGGCAACTACTAATGATCATAAGTTACTTAAGGAGTTTACTTTGTATTTGACATTTGAGTGGAAAAAAATGCATATTTCATACCACATGGGAGCCCTGTATTGCTAAGTAAATATTAATGTTGTAGCTCCTGCCTCACAGCTAAAAAGTGAAGTTTTTCTAAAAGTGACATACATCTTCTGAGCATACAGGAGCATATTATGATCAAATTAGTCTAATTCAGCTGGAAGCAATCTTTGTGTGCACAAATTTACTGGCAGCTATTAATAGTTCTTTTGCATTTTCTAGTGCAGCATATTGTATCCAAATAAACTGTACAAGTAGACTAGAGTTATGCTAGTAAGTAGATTGCATGATGGATGAAAACACCCCAAATTAAATAAATGTCCTATGTGCACGTGTCCCAGGTAAAGAGATCAAAGCAAGGTGACCCAACTACAGCTCTGGCTGAATGATTGCACAAAGTCATTTCTTGGTAGAGAATCCTCAAAGCATTTGTCAGATGCTTTTATCTTTTCCTTTATTCAAAGTTTCACAGAACTTCCAGGCATATTCACTTTGTACTTGAATTCCTGCCTCTTGTAATGCTGCAGTCTGACAGATGACATGATTAGTTCCGTGAAATGCAGAAAAAGCAATAGATATACTTGTATCAGAAGCCACTTAATTGGGATTTCTATGAAAAGGATGTTTGGTGAAACACAGTGCTATGTTGAGGAAATGATTCAAAAAGTCATTTATTTTCCACCCATTTGTGTGTGTGCCCAGAAAACCAATAATTTGTTAATTCAGTTAAAAAAGATGGGACACTATCTTGCCAAAACTTCAAAATAAGTGTTAGAGCTGTCAATACATACATGAATACAGATTATGTTTTATACAGAGTTCAATTTAATTTTAGCTGAGTGCTTATGCATCTTTCTGAAATGTTTTTTCTCTGTGGCATTCACAGTGAGACATTACAGCCACAGTTGTAAACTCCAGGGTTCTTCCATACCTCTTGTTTCATATGGATAATGTCCAGTGTAAGAAGCTGTAGCTGAAGAAGAGTTATATATGAGTTGAATGACAGAAGTGAATTGAGGTCTTGGTAAATCATATCCATTGGTACACCCTTTACCAACCTTTTGCAATCTAATTTCCCACTGAAGTTTGAGAACATGTTTATAAATGAATTCTCTGTAGATGGAGTGGGAATTGCACACTGCGCCCTTCTTTTTTACAAAGGATGGCAAGATTTCTTCTCCTGATTCAAGTACAACTTTTCTAAGTGCATGCATAGTCCTGCATCTTAATCCTGCCTCTTCTGCAGTTGCTATAAATGCAGAATTTAATTTGCTGAACACCGTTATATGCTTCTTTGTGGTAAATCAAGACAGCAAACCACTGTGTTCAGGGAAGTCATGCCATTAGAAAATCAGTGTGATATCAGAATCAGCTCTCTGTCTCATTGCAAGCAAACTCATGCTCCAAAAAAGACAAATCTTGACGGATTTCACACTTTCAAGTTCCCTTCTGATGCAATATCTATTCTGGGGGTAAAAGCTCTGTTGTTTCAGCCTTTTAATTCTGTTTCAAAGCTTTCATCTTCCCTCTGTCTTCAAGCTAATCTAATTGCTTGTTGAGAATGATTGATTTTCCCCTTTTCTTCATGTGTTCACCCACCATACTTTAGATGCTTAGAGACCACAAGACCATTCTGAGTATCTGTCAACCCATATATTTTCAGAAGTATTTTATACAAAAGTACTTCTCTAAATACATCTCCTTGGCCAAATAGCCTTGCCTACATCTAAGAGAGTCTGCCCTTCAGCTGAAACCACTGAGCCTGAAGTAAGGGTACAATTTCACATGGGGAAGCCTTCAGCAGAGGTTCTGGTATAAGGAAGTCCAACTCAGTCCCAGTCCTCAGGTGTTTGCTCCCTGCCTCATACAAGTGCACACTGCGTCACGGGTGTGCTATTTTTTCCTCACCCTTCTTTCTCTTTCTTCTCAGCATGATGTTGGGGGAAACTCTCTTGCTAGTGGAGAGGATAGTTAAAGCCTCAGATGTCCTCAAAGCTTTCTCTCAGGGAGATATTGAATTGGGCCTTACATAAGAGAGAGCACACACAGACAAGTGAAATAATTTCATCTATAAGCCTGCTGGCAGCTTATCTCTATGCTGTGACTACTGAACACTTTATTAAATTGAGAGCGTGGTTCAGTATAGGTACCTAACTTTGGATCAGCTGTTCACCTGGTCATAACATCCAAATTTTACTTTGTTTTTAGCAAAAAAACTTCCTAAAGTTTTAAATTACAAAGTCACAAATTCCCTATAATTTCCTATCACCCTGTGGTTTTCATTCATTGATGGAGCCCACTGAAACCAGCAGATGACTAGCTGCAAATTTCTTTGACAATTTTGCTGTCAGATCCATTCATCCTATATGATTCTATGACTGCGATTTGGTACAGCCATCAAATATTTCCTTCAACTCTTCATAAACTGGTAAAACAGTGGTCTGTTGAAAACTACATTTAAATAAGTTACCACATAATCAAAGAGTGTGTTTCTTTCTTTTGCATTATCTGGTTTAACATTTTTTCCAGTGGATGATGTTTTAGCTTTATTTATTTGAGTTTTAATCTTCTTGCCCTTAAGCAGCAGAATAGAGACTGTGTGGTCTACCACAGGGACAAGGACAGCATGATGTCCTGGGCACAGTACTGTGGTCTTGGTGTTTTTTGTAGGAATACCTTTCTGACTGAAAATGCAAAAATCAAATTTCCCACCAAGAAACTCCAAAGTAAGTTCTTAATTTTGGTTTGGTTTGAACTGAAATCCTCCATTTTCCTGAACAGGTTAGAAAGGTCTCATTCAGAAAGCCAACCACATCCTGGGCTGCATCAAAAGAAGCATGACCAGCAGGTCGAGGGAGGTGATCCTGCCCCTCTGCTCTGCTCTCATGAG
>JAOEHY010034862.1:0-26355 GCA_025447955.1 Psilopsiagon aurifrons | reverse complement strand
GGGGGTTGTTTTTATTTTGTTGGTTGGTTCTTATTTTGTTTTTAAGATTGTTGTATGCTTGTTTGAGACCTGATTAAACAAGCCTGCATATCAAAACAATATAAACAATACTTGGGTTTTGACCTATAAAGTTAACCTAATGGACTGAACAAAATTTTATCTTTCAAATGCTATATGCTGTTGCTGTTTCTGTGTTCAGTCTTGCCGTATACGCTATACCTGCTCTTTACCTGAAGTCTTTCATTAAAATTTTAGGACTGGTTTTGGCTGAAGCCTTCTAATATTTATTGTATAATTAAGAAATAAGAGATTTTGTAGCAGGTCTTTTTGCTGTGGCTTTGCTATAAAATGGAACATAGTAATTAATGTTTATGTATCACTTGAAAGGACTGGAACAAAGAACTGAGCTACACTGAGAAATTTGATGTATCTGATTAGTGTCCTGTATACCATTCAGCTTTCTCTTCTTCATTCGATGGGGAACAACAGACAGAAACAGTAAACTGAAGTGATTGTCTATATGTTTGACTGGTTACAAGATAGCATACAAATTTTTTGCTCCATTTCTTTTTGTTTGAAGGTTGAAGATTCTGTTTTCCAGGAATTCTGTGAAGAAATTGGTATAGAAAATATTCGTGTGTATGAACAAGAACATGTGAGACAACAAGAGGAGATTGATAAGAAAAGGTGGTATTTGTAATTGAAATGTTAAAAAAATATTTGTATTAGATTGGGCACACTGGTAAATTCCCTCCATCACAGGGAATACCACAAAAACCTAAAAGACTGTAAAAGGTTATATTAGTGCTGCAAGGATTAGTGAGCAGTTGCACTGCAATGTTTGGGTTTATCTGACAGTTAAAGTCAGGGATAGTTTGCAACAACCTGGAAAGGTAACATTTGCTATTTTGGTAGCACTGTTTTAAGAAAATAAAGCAAAAAGTAGTTTAATAAAATCCACATAGGAAAATGGCTTTGTCACAAATTGAGGATGGTGTTGAGGCTCACTCATGTATCAAAAAGCTTAA
Organism: Psilopsiagon aurifrons; assembly: GCA_025447955.1. NCBI lineage: Eukaryota > Metazoa > Chordata > Aves > Psittaciformes > Psittacidae > Psilopsiagon > Psilopsiagon aurifrons. The sequence goes on along the minus strand of JAOEHY010034862.1, from coordinate 25,327 downwards.
AGGAGAACTGGGTGTGAGATGAAGTGATTTGGTAGAAGAGCATGCTGTTAAGAAAAGCAGAATGTTTTCTCACAGGCAATCTCAACTGGTATTCCCCTCTGACAGACACGTCACAGGACAACCATTTATATTTTAAAGAATGAGAATGTTACAATGAACTATTTTCTTGTACTACAGGTGTTTGCAAGCGGATGACAGTTTGTGCATTCATTCATAGGAAATACACCTTTTCTACATGACTAGTATAATGCCTAGTACTGAACTCCATTTTCTTTTTGGCTATCTCTTCAGCTGCTAAGAGACTCACTGACTGGTTTTCAGAAAGTAGTCCAAGCATGTGTGTTTGGTTAGGGCTGCAGTGAGGTAGTAATGCAGTACTTCTAGTTCCAGTTAAAGCACCTGCTAGCTGAAGTAATTTGGTCATTTACTTATATTTGCAAGAACTGAAGTCTGGTGAAGTGTATGAAGTTAGTAATAGAACAGTGAAAAGAGGACATTTTTGCATGGCCATACCTTACAATCACAGAATGGTTTGGGTTGGAAGGGACGTTTAAGTTCATCTAGTTTAAAACTGCCTGCCATAGGCAGGGACAACTTCCTTTAGAGCAGGTTGCTTAAAGCCCTGTCCAACTTGGCCTTGAACACTGCCAGGGATAGGGCAGCCACAGCTTTTCTGGACAGCCTGTGCCAGTGCTTCACCACCCTCATAGTGAAGAATTTCTTGCTAATGTCTAATCTAAGTCTACCCTCTTTCAGTTTAAAACCATTCTCCTTGTTCTATCACTACATGCCCTTATGCTACACTGCATGGGCCTTGCTGGTGCCCTACCTTGCCAGCATTAGACCTGTAAGCCTCTGCCATGGTGCTGCCTTCTTGCCCAGGTTTAAAGAGCCTGGAGCTTCTGTTGGACCAAGCCTTTTCTTGAAAAACCGATGCAGCACTGTCATTTGATAAGCTCAGAGGCAGACAATAACAGCTGAGAGGAGACCTTTCTGTAAACAGCTACTTCCTTCAGTCCTTCCTCACAGCAAGACATGAAGAAGCTTCTGCTGTTGTACCCCTGTAAGCAAATACAGATCTCCATTTAGAGATAACAAGCAAGGCTCAACATGGCTTGAAAGACTCTGGTCTCATGCTTCTTAATTGCCACCTATTAACTGAGAGGTTTCTTGCAATACTCAGATAAACATACATGCCAGCTGACCAGGAAAGTTGTAGTGGCTGAGCAGGGAGCACTGGCATTGGGTAAATACACAGTATTAGTGTAGCTTTTGCCCAGTTCATATCTACATTATTTACAGGTATATCATTCATACTGAGATACTTGAACTTACAGTGTCACTTTCCATATTAAACATGGCCATACTGTATATTGTAATTTTTTTTTAACTGTTATCACTGTTTTTTTGTACCTTCCAGTATATCCACAGGACATGGTGTAGTGGAATCAATGATCCCGATGCATGCAAATTTTTTGTTCATATAGAAGATACAAAAATGCTATCTAAATAGTCAAAGTGAAAATCTATTGTATAATAACTTTAAATAGACTTACTTGTCAGCCTGTTTTGAAATCATTGTTTTGAAATACTGTACTTTGACTAGACTGGAATTTGAAAATCAGAAGACACGACTAAATATTCAGCTGGAATATAATCGTGATCATCTACAAAAGCTAACAGACACCGTCAGCAAGTTGAGGGAGACTGTTCATAAAGATGAAGCTGAGATTACCGGGCTACAGAAGGTAACTATAACATACCTCTCTCTACGTGGGACTGAGGAAAGAGTGCATTGAATTAATAATCTTGAATAAACATAGTTAATGCTATTGAGTAATTTTTCTAGGGTTTAATTCACTGCTGACTTTGTAGATTTGGAAAAAATGCAGTTGCATATTGTCATTTTAACCTTGGATTATCTGTCATTAGGGCGCTTACAAATTACTAGTATGCAGTGTTATACTGTGCTTTGTTTATATGAAAACACAGCATATGTCTAGAGATCAAACTAGCAGCAGTGAATGAGATTCTTTAGAAGATCCTACGAGTAATAGTAAACAAGTCTAGTGCTCTGCATCTTCTAAGGTGCTTCACCAGAAGCCTTCATACCTGTGAAGTGCTTCACAGCCATAATAGACTTAAAATAAATCTGTGAAAACTAATTTGGATTTTTAGTTGAAAGAATTTGTATAGATTCCTCCTTCATAGTGTTCTTTACTTGTAAGTAATTTTTTGGTATGTTGATGTTGCTTGTGGTGCACTGGAAAGTGAAGAAGAAAAGATGTGTAATAGTGCTTTGAATAAAGAACAAAAGCAAAATGTAAAACTCCCTCAAAGTGAGCAAAACCCCCAATGTGCATCATTTGAACTCTCTATATTTTAACATTAGAAGGTATGTATTTCTGATACTGAGGAAAAACAATAGACCCTTCGTCATGCACAAAAACATGTCTGACTTCATGCCTGCATGCATAATTCTTCTGAAATAGGACTTTGAACAAATTCAGATGATTTTGTCCCGGAGAAGGATTATTGGTATTAAAATCTGAAGGTACTTTGGATAGTGCAACAGCAGTTAAGTCTTGATTAGATTTCCATAATATTAGTCTCTTAGCTAGTCTCATAGTTTCTAGGACCATGTCTTCATGCGTGTGGCGTTAGGTTTATCATATTTTAGCACCTAATTTCTAGCAATTTAGCAATTTGGGTTATGTAGGAGAAGACCCTTCTAGAGTACTTCCGCAGATTTTTTGTTCCCTTCAGGTTACTTCAGGATTTCTCTTTAATGAACAATAGTTTTTAAAGGATTTCAGATTTCAGGTTACCTTAGGTGTTGCTAAATACGTTGTAGATGTACAGCAGGTGGGATCCTTCTTGCAGCGATAAGGGACTAAGGAAAAAGGAGTAGCTTATAGATTTCAGGCATCCTAGGATCCCTGCCTTGTTTGATGGCTGCATAGTTTAGTACAGTCACAAATCTGGAGATGGCTGTACCTATATATACAAAACATCTGGATATTCCTATGTATAAGATGGGCAGTTTTCCCAGACCTTTCAGGTTTTGTGCTGTAACACATTTGAATGTATTTTAACAGGTTTGAACTTTAACTCTTTTCTTTCTGTATAATAAAAGCTCCATATCAAGATTTTGGTGAAAGGTTAAAATTGTAAATATTTCTATGCAGGAGGAGGAAAAGCTTCTAAAAAGAGTGAATGAAACTGTGGAGGAGCGGCAACAATTTAAGGATAGATTAAGTGCCCATAAATCCGAGGTTATAAAAGCGCAAAATGAAGTTGAAGAGTTCAGAAAGACATTATTAACTCTTAATAGGTAATTGGTAATTCTGCTCCTAGGAAAATGATAAATGTGGTAATATTTAGAAGAGCTGTAGTGATCAGATGTTTTAATTTCTCTTGTTCTGTTTTCTTGTGAAAGATTCATTAGAGAGATGGTAATTTGCATTTACAGTATGCACTAGTTAGAGAGTTTCTGATTCAGCAGTTGGTTCCCAAAAGTGATGCGAGTGAAATTATTTACCGAGAACCATCCCATAATCTGTATAGAACATTATCTTATTATCTACCTCATATTAGGTCTTGTTGAGATTTCTGATAAATACGTAATGACTTCTGATAAGTAGCTTACAACTTGGCGGGGGGATGACATATTAAGTTTATTGGTAGTTTCATATTTTTCTTTGAGTAGTATGGTTAGTACAATTATTGAGAAATTAGCTTTTTTATGGTCTGATTTCAGGGTTCTCATTTTCTCCAGGCCTTTCAAGTGTCGGACACCTTAAGCTAATACTAATTTTAGGTCACTCTTTTGTCCTTACTGGTTTTTTAAATCAAGGTCTTTATTATTGATGTGTTTAATATCTCTTAATCAGGAGCCTGTGTTTAAAAACAGACATGATGGCACAGTATGGCTAGGGAAGCTTCTGGAATTTTACACAAGCTTGCAGATCAGGTGCCTAGTAGTTAATTTTATAGTGTGCAAATTTCACAAAATAAGGCTGTTGTGTCTCTGCCTTACTAAGCAACTTAATGCTGTCGAAGGAATTCATTGCAAAGAATCATGTATTTCAAGCAGGGTAATAATGAAAGATACTTGATTAAATTTCCAAAGGGTCAAATTTCCATGCATGTTCAGTAGAGCTGAACAAAAGCTAGTTCATTTGCAATTAGGAAAGGTGGATATTTGAACATGCTGTAGTGAGAACTTGGCAATATGCTGAAACTAAGTCTGTGCTACTAGCATTTACCTTGCAATAGTTAAAGCTAATACAGAACAGAAGAGTGTTAACTCTACCTGCTAGAATAGCTTGGGGTTCCCAGGTGTCTCTGGAGTGATTTTGGAGAATGAAGGGGATGGAAGAAGTTGAGTACAGTTTTTCCTTTATGTTTGATGGGATTATAGAGGAAACTCGGTAACTGTTTTTGATGCTGCATGGCTGTGGATGTTACTGGCTTCTGCTCTTTAATTGGTTTGTGTCCTTTCTGCTATGTAGAGAAGCTACAAAATTACAGAAAGAAGCTACAACTATAGAAACCGCTCTGGAAGAGAAAAGATTGAGACGACATAACATGCTTCTGGAATGCAAGGTGCAGGACTTGAAAATAAAGTTGCTGTCTGGATTACTGGATGACATCAGTGAAGTTGAGGTACATGAAATGTTTTTAAAAGATGGATATCATGGACAAGCTGTTATTCAGTTTTGAATTTAGAGATACTTATTTTTCCTTACAGGACTGTTTATCTTGGACAGTAATATTATTTTCATGTGATTAGGCCTTATCCATTCAAGAGAAGGGGGTTTTTTGTAATTAATTTTTGTAGAGAGAAATACTCTTGCAAGTATTTTTTACTTGTGCTTGAAATGTGTTCCTGTGAATTATTTAAAATTGCTGTGGTAAAAGAAAATCAGTATGAAGGAGTATTTGAGAAAAATACATGTAAAGGGACACACGGGGGTCACTTCAGAAATGTAAACAAATATGGCACGTACATGAATTGACGTAATCTTTGGTTAATCATCCATAATATAAATGCTGTCTAAAATTGTCCATTTATCTTCAGTAGATACAAATATTCACAGTAATTGGGGGTAGGCTAAAATAGAAATGCTGTGCCATCGGGGATTGACCCTCGTTACTCTTCCCAGTCTTCCCTCGTTTTCCGGCATATCTTCTGTGAGGGGAAGTTAAACTTTCTCCATTGTTTCAAAATAGCTATGGATTTTGAAGGACATGTAGCTAGTCTGTGAGTTGGAAGGAGTCTTGCTAATACCACTCCTTAGAAAAGTAGTTTTTCTGCAGGATAGGTGTGAATGAGTGGGTCAGAAGACAAAATGAACGCAGAGAGATGGGCAGTCTCTGAAGGGAAAGGACTGCTAACCATCAGAGCATGCAGACAGCTCAGCTCTTGATGTTAATTGGTAAGGAAGAAATGAAACTGAGGAGATATGGGCAGTAGGAATAACAACGTAGACTCCTAATGAATACCTCTGAGAAAACCACTAAGATTTTGTTCTGAGAAAGAATTTTGGTGGGAAAGGGCTGACAGCAACAGGTAGAATGCGTTCCATTCAAGGAAAACCAGTTACTTGAAATCCAGGTGTAGAGTGTCCAGGAGATAATCTGCTATACGGTACAGAATTGATGCTACTCATTGCTTCTGAAGCCAAATCACAAATGCCTTGACTTACACACTTCAGAGCCTTTGCTTAAAGAGGCTTGAATTATCATGGAAATGTAAACCTTTCCAATCAGAAGATTTAAAGTATGCACATTGTTCTAAGTGTATTGCAAATAAATTACTGCTGCTTTCCTCTAAGCTTCAGACTGAAATAAATTAGCAGATATTTTCATCTTCATTTAAAAGGTACAGTTTTTAATTAGACTCAGCTAACTGTTAATTTCATTTTGGCTAGGGGAGGAATTATGGAATAAGTTTACCTCATACAATGTTACCACTGTCTCCTTGTTTTATATCCTTTTTATGTATTACTTTAATGGTTTAAAATTTAACTGTCTCAGCTGGAATGTCCTTCCTATTTATAGCTAGGACCTGAAATAGAAGACACTCAAACTACATCCAGTATCTATGAAAGGGAAGAGGCAATTCAGATCGACTACAGCAGCCTAGCAGAAGACCTGAAGGTAGTCTCTTTGTTTGAAGTTATTAGAGATTGAGTTTTTATTTAAAATACTTTATTTGTTGAAATTATTTATTTTTCAACCTAGTCTCTAAATCACTTACTAAAACCACTGTTAAGCTTAAGTGCGTGTGCATTTGTGTTTTGCTTTTGCAATCATACATAGTTACTAATTGTATGGGATTTCTGGATAGATCAATTTCCTGTATAACTAAATTTAATTTAAAACTTTTCTAAACCATAAAAAATAGAATGGACAAATAGTAAACATAACTCTGATTTCTCTTCCTGCTTTACCTTCTGCATTTAAGTTCCAACACTTTGTGTCAGAGGCTGGTTACAGAGCAAGGGAAGAATCTGTCACCACTGGAACTTGTTTGAAGACAGGTTCTCAATGAATTAATCGAGATGTTTTCTTCACAAATGAAGCAGTGAAGCCAGCTAATCTTCCTCCTATGTTGTATTTGAACCCAGACTTCTATGCGGAAGGGAATTTGTATTTGTTTCTAAAGGTCTTTGTAGAACATCACTGAAGAACCTTGTAAATTTATTCTGAGAACTAAGGCTCAGAGTGGAGTTTTCTGTTTGTGTTTTTTAGATAAAACTATTGAGCGGGAGGGGGAATTCTTCTGTAAACCATGGGTGCTTGCTGTATATGTTGAAACTTCTTGGCGTAAAAGCACATTTTACTGCTTTGGTATTTTTACTTTTTTCCATTAGGACCTAGACTCTGATAAAGATATACAGGATCATCTGAACCAGATGCAGCAGGAAATAAAATCTAAAGAGAGTACTTTAATGAAGACAGCTGCTCCAAACCTGAGAGCAGTAGAGAAACTACAGATAGCTCGGGACAAGTTCCAAGAATCAATAGACGGTAATGCTCAGTCTTTCTTATTAATCTACGAGAGTTTTCACCCTAACTGAAATTCCTCTTTCTGGGGTTGGTCCTGCTGCGTTTGCTTCTTTCAGATATTAAGACATTTTTTATGCTCAAGTGTTCATCCTCAGTTGTCATTATGTGTAAACTATTTATTAACATACTCTTAACTCTGCAGTAGTTTATTGAAATATGGTTTGAATGATTGGAAAGGTATTTTGGTTGCTAAATGACATAAAACATTTTTACTTATTTTCTAAGTGCTACTCACTTTAATCGTAAAATTATTTTTTTCTTAAATCATTGAAGGAACACATACATGTTGTCCAGAAGTCAGATACGAGCATTACTGCAGTTACTGTTTTCCTCAAAGAGCACTGCAGACATTAGATATTAAGAAAACCAAGGAGTTCTAAAGCTGCAAAAAGCAAATGCAGATGCTGCTTAAGGCTGCCTAGTTTACAGAAGGAACTGGGAGAAGAATTTTGTTCATTGCTCAGCTGTTCAATTTTTGGGGCCTCCATTTGAAATCTGGAAGGAAACTCAGAATGACCTCATAGCAGCCTTCCAGTATCTGAAGGGGGCCTACAGGGATGCTGGGGAGGGATTCTTCATTAGGGACTGTAGTGAGAGGACAAGGGGAAGGGGTAACAGGTCCAAACTTAAACAGGGGAAGTTTAGATTGGATATGAGGAAGAAATTCTTTACTGTAAGGGTGGTGAGGCACTGGAATGGGTTGCCCAGGGAAGTTGTGAATGCTCCATCATTGGCGGTGTTCAAAGCCAGGTTGGACATAGCCTTGGGTGACATGGTTTAGTGTGAGGTGTCCCTGCCCATGGCAGTGGGGTTGGAACTTGATGATCTTAAGGTCCTTTCCAACCCTAACTATTCTATGATTCTATGTGGGTATACTCCTTGTATCTGCATTAGAATCTTTTTCTGCAATAAGTATTTTCCTTAATGCTTATTATGGTACGCAACATATATTGATTCTATGTATTTGCGCAGAGGCTTATTGTGAAGTAATTTCAGTAATCCTTTTTCATAGCTTTTGAGACCAGCAGGAAGGAAGCTAGAACATGCAAGCAAGAATTTGAACAAGTGAAAAAAAGGAGATACGAGCTATTCAGCCGGTGCTTCGAGCATGCCTCTGTAGCTATCGACCAGATCTACAAGAAACTTTGTAGGAACAGTAGTGCTCAGGTGTGTCATGGGCTTGGCTTAAAAGCCTACTTGATGCTTTGCTATCTAGAATAAGAGAATTAGCAACACTTCTGGTTTCCAGAGACAGTTTCAGTCCTGAAGAAGAAAATTACACAAACACAGACTTAGGAATTTTAGGGTCAGAGGAGGAATAGGTAATAGCTGTATTTGAAGCTCCTTATACCCTACTTAAATAGTTGAAAAAGATAAACTTAAAGCATTCACAACTTATTAATCTTTGGAAGTGTTCCAGTATTACTGCTGGAAATAAAGAGGAAACTCCCAAATGTTTTGGTTACATCAAATCATGTAGGTGGTTGAATATTTAAAAACTCGGGCTTGAACTCTTCTCTGTCTTAAACCAGATTTTGTGTTCTGTCAGAGTCATATACTCAGTGAACATCTTAAGTATCTTAAAGTATGTCCTTTGTGCATGTAGGTTGGACAGGATAATAAAGTATTTTCTTCTTCCTGATTACTGGGCACATAACCTTCTCCCCTGTACTGAACATCAGTCAGATCTTGACTTTGCATCACTCTGAAGCAGTCAGTATTTTCCAGATGCATTGCCAAAAATAATTGGTTGGGTGCTTTCTATCTGAGGTTTGGGATGCTGTGCCTTGAGTTGAGCCATAGTGGCAGCCTGGTCAAGAGGTTATCCTGTGATTAGCTGGGAAGCTAAAACTGCCTACTAGATACAAACATAGCAGTTGAAGGAAGCTGGTCTGATTGTGCTGGGAGAGAAGTGATTGCTCTGGATGCTCTGGTTAGCTAAAGAAAGGATTAGCTCTGATTTTTGCCATCAGAGAAGGTGGCCTAGGTTGCAGCTTGAACAGATGCTTTTTAAGCAATCTTAACAACTATTGACATGAAATTGCCTTTAGTATTTCTTAATATATCAATAACATTTATTAATGATTTACTGTCCAGTCTACAAAAGAGAAGCTTTGAGCAATTATTTTAACTTCCAGAGATTCTGGACTCAGAGCATTCGTGCACTGAATGTATTGCTTAGTAGAATTTTTTTCATCAACACTGTGTGTCAGGAGTAATTCAAAAGAAACTACAGCCTAAGAAATTGCACATAGACAGATTCACTCCTGGGTTCGACACCAGTTCTCTTCCATTCCTCTTCTATGGAGAGAGAAATATCTTTCCTTGCATTTCTCCATGAGCAGAAATGTACCCTAGTAAGCTATAAGATGATTTTTGCTAGTAGTGTCCATACATCTGAAAACTTCCTCTTGGATAGATAGATGCAGTGGCACAGAACTGGGAGCTGCATTGCAAGACACTTGACATGCTTACAGCCTGAAGAGAGTGTTATTACAATGATAGCCATTCTCTCCGCAGAGAAAGAGAGGAAAATAAGTGTACCTCAAACAAAACAAAGATCCTGCAAGCACTGTATCTTGCTTCCAGTGCTATTTTTATTTCAAATTGAAGTACATGTAGTGTTTTGTTTTGTTTTTATTCCACTGTAAATATGAGAAGAGCCATTTGAAATGAGTGTCACTTATGGAAATTTATGGATACCCACTTGTGCAAAGGGGAAGAGACTGAATTATTTTCTCGTTTCTTCTATTAAATGGGAAACATAAACCATGTAGCAACAGATTTATCCATCATCCTTTTTAATGGTTTCATAAAATGGCCATTCCTTTAAGATAATGCTTTTAGTTTTTGAACCTGGGAACAAGGATACAAAGAGGAGAGAAAGCCTACCTATATTAAAATCTTTCTCCACCTCAAAGGAAGATTTTTATGAAACTAATTTTCACAAAAAAGTGTAATTTTGGAAGTAGATTTACTTCCAAACAAAAAAAGAAAACTGTTTTGGAAGTCTAAATTTTTTGTCATTAAAAAAAATTGAGCTTATTTAGTGGTTGAGAGTTTGTAAATAACAGATACGTGGAGTTGCTCCCAAGGTGGTCTTGTTAATCAGCCTCCTGGCTCATGGTTCATTTAGAAAGGCATATTCACTGGGGAATTTTATAATGCTGCTCTTTGGTCTAAATGAACAGGAGTTTCCTGCAATTGAAGCTAACAGTAGTACTGGTAGTTCCAACACTACCTCAACCAGTATTTAAACCTAAAAAATACCCGTCTTAATAATTTTATAGCTGTCACTATTAACAATGAAATATCTGTGTTTCCAGGCATTCCTTAGTCCTGAAAATCCTGAGGAGCCCTACCTGGAAGGCATTGGCTTTAACTGTGTGGCTCCAGGAAAACGCTTTATGCCAATGGACAGTTTGTCAGGAGGTGAAAAATCTGTGGCAGCCCTGGCTCTTGTGTTTGCTATACACAGGTAAAAGTAACACTAGGCTCTTACCCAGGTATGTGGCTAAATAAGTGGCAGGAAGATAGAGAGTATTATACTTACAAACCTGTTGAAAAAAAATCTGCTTATAGCATAGTCAGGGATTATTAAAGTCCTTATTCTTTACTTGTCATTACTTCTCATCAAAATGTTATAATAAAGTAAGGGAAATCTGTAAAGTGCTTAGAATGTTCGTTAACATTTTTGCATCTAAATGCATATTGCTGTCTTGTTTTCTACAGTTTTCGGCCAGCACCCTTCTTTATTTTAGATGAGATAGATGCTGCCCTGGATAACACAAACATCGATAAAGTAAGTTGGTCCGTTTCATTTTATCTGTCAACAGTATAGTGCTATCCTTTTGTGTAAGGACAGCTACTTTTCATTATAGGTTGTTGGTATAAAGAGATTGGTTATGCTGTCTTAACCTGTTTTAAAATATATTTGGTTTAGAGCAGGGCTAGATTTAAATGCATAAATCTAAGTGTGTACTTAGTTCCCAAGCTTTGAAGTTGAGAAAAATTGGTCAGGAGTCTGAAGGCATGCTACGTTGTGCCATGTGTGTTACAGTCTGACAGGAAGGCCACTGGTGAAGTGCTGGTGGGTTGGTTCAGTTGGAATTTTTAAGGCCTTTGAGTTCCCTTACCTCTAAGAAGTATTAAAGAGTGTATCATCTGCTTGTTGGAACTGAGTCATTGACTGAAGTGTTGCTCTTATCTAACTGGCCAACTACACATTAAAAACAATTGAGGGCTAACACTCCCATTGGTTTGGCCACATGAATTCTTGCTTGATTAAATAATTAAAAAGTTAAAACACTTTTCTGTCCTCCTCTTAATTTCTCTTCCTCTTTTTGCTAACAACTATTCACTGCAGCAACACATTACAATAGAATAAAAACAGTACATTGGCAAGCTGTATGTTTATAAGATGTATATCCAAGAAAATAAAGAACATCAATGCAGAAAGTTTTAAGTATTTTAAGTTCTGGTCTAATGTATATTTAGAAAAGTATCATCTGTGAATAATACTTCATGGCCAAAGAGCAGTTAAACTTGGATTATATTACATATCGGGGTTAACCCTGAAATTGCCTTAGTACTGTCTGTATTAAGCCTTTCATTGAGTCCTTGGGGCCTAGCTAATCTGCTTCCTGCTTTCAAGTTTAATTGTGCTTTTGCCTGTTTTGTGATCATCCTGGCTAGAGCCACTCATCTGCCATGAGACTGCAGCCTCGGTGGTGCTTGGATTACTGCCCCTTTGTAGTCCTCTGCCTGCCTGCTCTGCCCTGGCCAGGCGCAGTGCAGAGGGGCTGGGGCAGAATGACAAACAGAGCTGCTCTTTTCCCATCAACAGCCTGCAGTACCGGTGTTAATGTGTAATGTGCTTGGAGAGCAGCTGCCCTTGAAATGCAGGAAGACCTTGACAGAACATCTCTTTCCTAGAAAATTCCTTGAATTGGCTTCAGTGTTTATCTAGGGATTCTTATAGGGAGAGTCACACTATTATTTGAGCATGTGTGAGAAGTGTTGTAAATTGCGGAATGAGCAGAAGCAAAATTGCCAGAATCTGCAGGTATAATTAACTTAATGTTTCCCTGTGCCCAGTCTTTCATATCTTGTTCCTTATTTCTGAGATGCAGTTGTTAGTGGAAGGTACCAAAGCCTTCAGACAGAGGAATTAAATACTGCAAGTGAGCAAAAAGGTTGCGTGGTATATATGTTGATAGTACGCACTGGTATCCAGGTTTTATGAATCACAGAATGGTTTGGGTTGGAAAGGACTTGAAGATCATCCAGTTCCAACCCCCCTGCCACAGGTGCCTCAAAGCCCCATCCAGCCTAGTTTTGAACACTGCCAGGGATGGGGCATTCACAACTTCCTAAGTCTTTTTCTGTCCGTTCTTACAGTTTACGCTGAAGCAGATCTCCAATAATTTACTTGTAATTGCACTGTAAAATGAGTATGAATTATGTACTCCCTAAAGGCAGTTCTCCCATTAAGAAAATGACTTCCATCACATCGATACAACAGTGCAGGCAAAAGTTGCCTTAAAAATGTACAGGTTTTCCTTCATTCAGCATTTAATTTATATTGTGGGACACTGCCTTACTCAGTCACCAATTTATCAGTTCATGTTTGTACCTTTATTTTGCAGGTAATTGAAAAAAAAAATGATGCTGTCTGCAGTGAAGTAATACACATTCAGGACCTTAGTATACTGCCAGTAATAATCTTTGCACGCTTTTTTTTCTTGTTCAGGAATTTCCACCTTTCTTTGTCATTCTGTGAAGTCCAGTATTTTGCATTGACACTGGCCTTTTTCTGTACCTTTACTCATTGGACTGAGTAATTATTTTCTTCAGCATTTTCCCAAAGCATAATGTGAGGGGTTGTCTTAGGAACATGAAAGTGTCTGTCGTAAGACTATTTTATTCCTCATTTTATCCTGCTTCCTAACTGAGTTACTGAATTCTGGAGCTAATGTAGTTTAGTTCTTCCCTCATCATTCCCTAATTACAGCATGGTTTAAGTCTGCCAGCACTAACTTACTGAAATATTTGGCTTCTTCCCAAAGGTATCAAGTTTCATTAGAGAGCAGGCACATGAGCAGTTACAAATGATAGTTATTTCTCTAAAGGAAGAGTTTTATTCCAAAGCAGATGCATTGATTGGAGTGTGTCCAGAGGTAACAATTAATTATTAACAACTTTTGTTAAATAATACATACTGGGGTTTGTTGAAGTACTGATTTACACTTTAAGTGTTACTCCAATGAATCATGTATGTAATTGTGTAGCTGGATTTGAGCTACTCTGTGTTCAGAAGTAAGTGCAGGTGCTGGCTCAATGAAAAGATCATTTTGGTAACTCAAGCTTGTTATTGCATCTCACAGTAATTTTATGAAATGCTTATTTCAAATGACAGAAGTGGTTTCAGTTGTATGATCTTTCCTCCTTTTAGCATGATGACATTATGTTCAGTCGAGTCCTGACTTTGGATCTTACAGAGTATCCAAACACTGATGACCGGGAAAGAACAGAGATGCACAAACGCAGTTCAGAATAAGGTGTGGATGACTGTGGGGCCTAGTAACAACAGCAAGAACTGTGTTTACAGGTGCCTGTTACAAAGCCGAATCTGCATGTGGCCATTAGAGGTTGTTAGACAAATGTTTCCCTTTTAAGTGAAGCAGTTTTCTAGAATGTTGAAGTAACTGTTGTTCATTGATACAGTTCTGTTAACAAATAAGAGAGTGCCAAATGTTGTTCCTGAAGTGCAGGTAAGCCTCTTGCTTTTCTGACAAGCAGTAACCTGCTTAGCTGTATCTCCAGTGCACTGCTTAGATGCACACTGACACTGGTCAAGACCTTTTGCAGTCTGCCTCTTCTGTACTGCAGCTCCATCCATTTGCCTTCAGATGGGATTATTTTCTGTTTCTTAAAACAAGTTACTGGAATCTACCCATTATCTCAGGTGATTCCTGTGCTGCTCAGGAGACTTCTGCTGCAACCTTGTGAAAATATTAATTACTTTACAGAAGCACATGATGTCTCTATAAGCATGATGCAACCTGGAAAAATTTGGAAGGTGCAGTATTTCACCCCTCCTAAAAGTGGAATCAATAAAACAGCCTTAGAAAAAAGTCTATTAGTTTGCAGTTAAGGCTGTTATTACCTAGTTATCCCAGTGAAGCCCAGTTTATTTTGATGGCTATGCTTCCTCCAGGGAGCCAAGTTAATGAAGTTGGTTATGGAACACTGAGAGAGCCTGAGTCACTTCACTTGGCTTATGTTTCACCTCTGTGTATGCTGAAGAGCTTCATTTGGTTTATGGTTGTTCATAATTAGATCTTACGTTCATACACTAGCTTCCTCTTGTGTATAAGCAGTACAGGGGATAACTGCTTTGTAATATGCCACTGATACTGTGCTTGTTGCACACAACTGATGTCTGGTCAGGTGGGGTTACTGCATAGAAAGGAATGATGTGACCAGTAATAACGGGTTCCTCTGGGAATGTTTCAACAATGTAAGTGTGCCCACTTATATTGTAAACAGATGTATGTCAAATAGTAATGTTACTGCCATATTCTGTTAAATAAAATCATTTATTCTGACTGTAAGATGTGAGCTAGCATCAGTCCCTTAATTCAGGCTCCATTGACAGATGTGGAAATACTTAGAGTAGTCAGAAGGATGAAAAGAAGAGCAGCCTCTAGTGATATTTCAAAGCTCTTCGAGCCACATCAGATGCTGTATTTCAAATACTGAAGTTTGGGTTGGTTTGTGTTTATTTAACCATTTTCTGAAATAGAAAAATACAGCAAAGAATTGAATGATCTGAAGAATGGTGAAAGCTACATCTTAGCTACTATACAACAGTGGTCTATTTAGGTTTTAAGTATTTTACTAAGGGAGTGTATGCCATCAGAGATGTCCTATCACCATCATAACACAGGACAAGAAATGGTCAAGGAGTTGGGTTTTTTTTCAGTAAATGTCTTCCATTTATACTTAATTAATTTATTTTTATTTTTTTTTTAAAGAGCCACCTCCACTAGAATTGGCAAGCATCATTTATCATACCACTTTGTACAGTTAGTTCTTTCAGTGTTCAGGTAGTAATAACAGGGCCTTGAACAAGTTACACTTTAACAGGTAAATGGAACAGCCAAGTTTCAAGGTCTGTCCCTTTTGACTGTATTTTAAACCCTGAGGGTAGCTACAAAGCAGTCCCATCCCTAAGATTCTTTGATGGGAGAGGAAACCAAAACCAGGCACTTCTACCTTCTTATGGTGCATGTTAGGAATTAAAATAACCCCTTTACTTATGCATCGTCTACTTGTCAGTATACAAATAAGTGGCACTTGGGTCAGGGGCGGTTGTTGTACAAGTTGCAGTGCAGCAGTGATTGCAGGGACAGCAGAACTGCCAATGCTAGGTATAAGCTGCCCTCACCGAAGGAGGAAATGTGATTTCCTACCCTGGATCTGACTGCAGGCACAGGATAAGGAGTTACATAGGTATAAATAACTGCAGTAATCAGTATCATAAATAGCTCATCTGATTCATTTTGCTGCAACTTGAAGCAACAGTTTGTGTTCTAAGCTGATCCATCAGCATACAAAATAGCATGGCTATGACTTCTCAAAAACATTCATGTTCACTAGAGAAGTAAATTGTAGAGGTGAGAGTCTTTTAGTGCTGTCACTAAAAGACAACTTTCAGAAGTGATGTATGCACAGATACAGTCTCTCAAAGGAAAAGGATGAGTGTGGTCTATATTCAGGCTGGTTTTGCTTTAGATTTTTACTTCAAAAACAAAAAAAAACGATCAAGCCTTGAGAACTGATACTTGAGATCCTTAGCAATTTTACCACATATAAAAAGCCAAGTATGAGTTTAGGAGAGAGGAATACAGCATTCATGCACTATTTCAGATCACTTTTCTTGGCATAATGACTTCAGGTCTTTACCTACTTCAGGAGCAAAACCCCTCCCACCACAAAAACTTAACCATCTCAGTAATTAGTCCAGAAAGAAGTGTGTACCTTACTTCTAAGCTCTTCATTCTATATACATACATACTAAAGAACAAGCAGAAGCTGTTTCTGTGACCTGGGAGTAAAGAGTTGACATACCATGATTCAGACAGAAAGGTTATGTGACAAACCCACTGCTTCCACTCCCTGTACATCCTCATTTTGGTGTGATGTGACCTCATCAGGGGTAACAGATCTAATCCATGGGGAACATAAGCAGAGATACCTGACTGAATCAGCCCTCCAGGATTGCCAGATACAAATGTGTCAGTGTCAAAACAATATGGCTCTGAAGGTGCTCTTGTGCAAACACTGAGGTAAGAGGCAGCTTAGAAAATCCAAGATGATTACCAGTGTTGGTAGCTCAGCTGGTAATTTTATCATTTTAGTGCTGAGACAATTCAGAGGTAGTGAAGTAATGCCACCTTAGAAAAAAGACCCCAGATAGTTAGCATGGTGTAAAATGATTGGAGTAGTTCAACATGGGTAAAACTTGCATACTAGAAATAGTATCCAGACACATGCTTAGATTCTAACTGGGTTTTATTCTGCTGCATTGAGACTATCCATTATCTGCTTGCTGGGAGAACTGGCAGCATACTGTTTTGATTTAAACGATGTTTAAAGTATTTCCGTAGAAAGTCAGCCTTTGTGTATTATGTATGTTGTATGTCCTTGCTGGTACATTACTATTGCATCCTTTTCTCCCTGTATGATCTCAACATGCTGACAAATGCAAACAAATACTTATGGTAAAGGTGTAAAATACACAAGTTACCATGACATGAGTTCTGTAACTGTGACACAACACTTCAGATGGCGTGGGAAGCTGTATCGAAGCTTGTAAGCAGCCTTGTGCTGACAGAGCCCTGAGGAGTTCAACCTCCAGCTGCCTAACTGCTGTTCAGCTGATGAGAACAGAAAGCTCTTCATTTTAAAAGCAACTAGAGGAGAGTTGTGGGTATGACACAAGTAATTTCTGACGGATTCAAATGTTACCTCTGTTGAGGCTTCGCCTTGGTAAGAGCTTGGTCCAAGTGGCTTGAAGCACAGGCAGACAAAACTTGCTGCTGGAACAGTTTTAGTAGTGTGGAAGTGCACACAGAGCAGCGCAGGTGAATCTCAGTCTTTACAGACACAATGCATTTACAGCTCTACAAAAGAAAAGGCTACAATGCACAATTTTTATTCCACTTAAAACCGTGGAACTTCTCAGCTCAAAACTTTCTAAGCAGCAGATGTAAAACTGTAACTTGACAATTACCAATTCTCAATTCACTGGGCTTGCCAAACTCCATCTCAAGTGAATTCTTGAAAACAGGACTGTCCAATCATTTATCTAAAGATGTCTAACAGAAAGTAAGCACAACTGTTTCAAAGAGACAGGTCACAGTATTTCAAAGAAACAGATTTCTGGGAAAAGTAGTAATACTTATTCTCATTTGTTCTCACTTTAGGAGACACAACCCTAAGAACAGTTGAGCTTGTTCAGATCAAGCGTTCATCCAGCCCACTGTTCAGGTGTTACTGACCACAGATGACTGTACAATGTGTGTTTGGTTTTATGTCAGTATTCACCACACAAACTAGCACAACAACTGTTGAGAAAGTCTGGCTTTCATGGTTAATTTGCAAAGTCAAAATGCCTTTAAACCATACAGTGATATCACTGTACACAATCAGATTTAGTAACACCCTTGACTTTCAGAACTACCTTTACAGATTTTTGATTCCTGTTAATCTGGTAATATAGATGTTTTAACACCTTTTATTTCACAATCCTTTGAAACCATCTAGCTGAAACCATGTTTAACATGAAACGGCCTCAGACAAAGCAATTAATAGACACATAGGTAAACTTGCTAGCTAATGCCTTGTCTTGGTTTAAGCCCAGCTGGTAACTCAGTACCACACAGCCACTCGCTCACCTCCCCCCTTTCCTCCCCCCTGCTCCCAGAAAGTAACTCCCATGGGTTGAAATAAGAACAGTCCAGTAACTAAGATGTAACACAAACCACTGCTGCTACCACCAATAATAATAATGATAAGGGATACAACCGCTCACCACCCACCAACTGGTACCCAGCCCAACCCAAGCAATGATCTAACCCTTCTGGGTAACTGTCCCCAGTTTATATAGTGGACATGACGTGCTGTGGTATGGAATACCTCTTTGGTCAGTTTGGGTCAGGTGTCCTGCCTCTGCTTCCTCCCAGCTTCCCCTCCTCCCTGGCAGGGCATGAGGCGCAGAGAGTCCTTGGTCAGACCAAACATTACTGAGCAGCAGCTGAAAACGTTGGTGTTAACAGCGCTGTTCCCAGGATGAAAGTCAAAAACACAGCACTGCACCAGCTGCTAAGGAGAAAAATGACTGCTACTGCTGAACCCAGGACTGTTTTATGGCAAAACCAGCTTTCAGCAGGATTTGGATTATTTTACTCCCTTTCTCAAAAACTTCTTCCAGTGTACCACCCCACAGGACAATGCCACCAATGTCAATGTACTGCAGGTGTTCTGGAGCTCGTCCCTGTTCCAGTGCAGTCTGGATCAGTCCATGGCAGATGGTAGGGCTGTGTTTTCACCCCTGGGGCAACTGGTTCCAAGTGTACTGGACTCCCCTCCAGGTAAAAGCGAACTGTGGCCTGCACTCTGCTGCCAAAGGAATTGTGAAAAATGCATTGGCAATATCAGTTGTAGCATACCACTTGGCTGCCTTTGACTCCAGTTCATACTGAAGTTCTAGTGTGTCCGGTACAGCAGTACTCAAGGGTGGTGTGACTTCATTCAGGCCACAATAGTCTACTGTTTGTCTGTACTCTCCGATAGACTTCCGCACTGGCCATATGGGGCTATTAAAGGGTGAGTGGGTCCTACTGATCATACCTCGACACTCCAGTCTATGGATCAGCTTATGGATGGGAATCAGGGAGTCTCGGTTGGTGCGATATTGCCGCCGGTGCACTGTTGTGGTTGTGATTGGCACTTGCTGTTCTTCGACCTTCAGCAGCCCCGCAACAGAAGGATGCTCTGAGAGGCCAGGCAAGGTGGACAGCTGCTCAATTTCCTCTATCTCCAAAGCAGATACAGGAAATACCAAAAGCCCATCAGTACCCTTTCGGACTTTGAAGTACCCTCTCCTGAGATAGTCTATGCCAAGGATGCATGGAGGCTCTGGACCAGTCACTATGGGTTGCTTTTGCCACTTCCTCCCAGTCAGGCTGATTTCAGCCTCCTGTACGGTCAACTTTTGGGATCTTTCTGTCACTCCAGAAAAATAAATGGGTTCCACCCCTTGGCAGCTTGATGGCATCAGGGTACGCTGTGCACCATTATCTACTAGAGGCTTTACTTCTGTGGGACTGATGTGCCAGGCCATCTGATCCATACAGTCCAGTAAATCTGATTGTCCCCTACCTCCGTCTGGCTGGAGGCAGGGCCCCTCTAATAGTCATCACAACATTGGACACTTAAGTCTTGTAAAAAGGGGTTATTCTTCTTTATCACAGGAGCTGGAGTAAAATCAGCTCTTCCACTCCATCTGGGAACCGGCTCACCAGAGACTGAAGCTGCAGCTTTCATGGGATGATCATCCTTGACCAATCTCTTCAATTCACTCACTGGTTCCTCCAAAGCTGAGGTAGGTTTTCCATCCCACTTCCTCATGTCTTCTCTGTGACCCCACAGGTAAAACCATAGCGTGGCCTGGGGCGTATGCCTTCTATATCTTCTCTCTCAAGCAGTAGGACGCCTTTTGTCAATAGCTGAGACTTGCGTTGGTACACGTGAGGAGCTGGATAGATCGTCTCTCAATTGTTTGAACTCCTGGGACGGTTTCTCCACAGCTGAAATGATGGAAGGGGTGAGATTGTCTTCAGACTCTCAAGAGTGTATGAATCATCTCATCCACTGTTAGTGGTACTACGTCATTCCAGGTTACTGTTGCCAATGAATGGGCATAGGATGATGGTGCATTCCATGTAAATTTCCGACACATGGGTCATTTACATTTGACTTCATCTGGATCTATGGGTGCATCCCCGGCATTCGGCTTGATGTGACAGATCATCTCTACAATGGCTGATTCCCTCAGAGACTGGATGCCTTTCTCTGGCATAGTCCACTTGGCCAAACAACTCATACCATCATCCTTGTATGGAAACCTTTCTTTCACAGCTGCCAAGAGCCGCTTCCAAAGGCTGAGGGACTTTTTCTCTTGCAATTGCTTTGTCAATTCCCCCTTCCCTAGCAAGTGATCCCAGCTGCTTGGCTTCCCTACCTTCTAGATCATGACTGTCAGCCCCACTGTCCCAGCATCAGAGCAACCAGGTGATGATGTGCTCCCCTGATAGACAGTTAAAATCTTTTTACATATTCTGTAGCTCGGTTGAGGTCCAGGGTAGAGAAGTCACCTCTTCTTCTTCTGATTCATGTGATGATGACTCCTGATCAGATGCTGTCCTGGGTAGTAAGTGCATTGCCATTGCTTCTTCACCTTGCTTCATCTTTCTTGTGTCTTTTTTGATTTTCTCCTTGTGTACAGGGGAAACCAATTGGCACAAATTGGTCCTCTGGTTTAGTGCAGTGATCATCACTGTGGTTGGAGTGGATGCAGTATCTGTTGTCAGGGTTTGAGTAGCTGTTGTACTTGTCACTAGGGTTGGTGTAGCTGTTGTATTTGGAGTTAGGGTAGCTGCATTGATGATTGCTTTGCCTTCAGATCCAGGGACATTTTTTCCCTTTTGGATAGTGTTGAACAGGGCTCTGTAAGCATAGGCCAAGCCCCAGCACGTTGCCATGATTTCTCCCTCTCTGGTATGACCAGAATGACAACACACCTCATTTAAGTGTTTTACTAATTTTTCTGTATTTTGCATTTGTTCAGTGGTGAAGTTCCAAAGCACTGGAGGGGCCCACTGGCCTAGATACTTGCCCATACACCCTGCCACTCATGACTGTCCAGCCTCAGGGAAAATCTCTTGGTCTTCTTATTTCATTGTCTAACCCCAGAAATGGCCCAAACCTGACTCTGCTTAACTTTCGAGATCAGACAAAATGGTCTTGGGTAAAATGTACTCTGTATGCATGCCAACATGGTGATCACCATCACAATCAGCAGGCAGGTCTCAAGGGTATCTAAAGGCCATTCAAAACCTTCAGAACTCCCAGATGATGTGGTGAATGGTCTGATAGGGGGGCTGGGAAGGTAAGGGAATGTCTCCTTCATGGGTTGACCACCCAAGGAGTGGAAAAAAGATGTGTAATTGCTAACACTTCTATTATATACCTCCCAACATATACAGATGGTGACCACACTGTGAACGTAAGCCAGATCAGTTTCATGATCAATGAGTCTATTGTATTACAAGTCATTACCATAAAGTACAGTAAAAAAAGAACCTTGGCCCAAGGCCCCCAGCCGATAAACACTACCACAGCAAATACCTGCTATAAGTATGGTACGACATGCTGAAACTGTGAGATCAAGAGCAACAACTTTGAGAGCAAAAAAAATCAGCATTGTGATGCATGACTATTAATCCCAAACAATAAATGCTTATCACAAATACGATTAGACACACGCTGGTCAGATCTGTCATTATCTAAACCCTTCGTGCCCCACGTTGGGCGCCAAAAAGAATTGTTGTGGATTAAGCCCAGCTGGTAACTCAGTACCACACAGCAGCTCGCTCACTCCCCCCCTTCCTGCCCCATGCTCCCGGAGGCATGGGGAGGAGAATTGAAAGAATGTAACTCCCATGGGTTGCGATAAGAACAGTTCAGTAAAAAAGGTATAACACAAACCACGGCTGCTACCACCAATAACAACAATGACAAGGGAAACGACAAAAGAATACAAAAACTCACCACCCACCAACCGATACCCAGCCCAACCCAAGCAATGATCTAGCCCTTCCGGGTAACTGCCCCCAGTTTATACAGTGGACATGATGTGCTGTGTTATGGAATACCTCTTTGGTCAGTTTGGGTCAGGTGTCCTGTCTCTGCTTCCTTCCGGCTTCCCCGCCTCCTTGGCAGAGCATGAGACTCAGAAAGTCCTTGGTCAGACCAAACATTACTGAGCAGCAACTGAAAACATCGGTGTTATCAGCACTGTTCCCAGGCCAAAAGTCAAAAACACAGCACTGCACCAGGTGCTAAGAAGGAGAAAAATGACTGCTACTGCTGAACCCAGGACATACCTACACAGGATAGGTTTGCTGAGAATCCCCATGCCCTCCTGCTACATTCAGCACAAACCGTTTCCTCTCAGTTTACACCGTGCTTAACCCAGTATGAAGCACTCAGTGGAAAAAGTGTTAATTCTTGGATTAGTTTAAGCTTTCAAGCATGATGTTCTTCTTGTATCCAATTTTCAGGAATGTATTTCCACTGTTTTCAGAGTTTCCTTAAGAGTCTCTTTTGTATAACCTCTGTAACACAAATTATCTGGATTTCTGTTCACTTTCAGTTGTTGATCATTCTGATTAATCTGTCTCTGAACCCTAAGTATAACAAGCCTAATTCTTAATGCTTCTACCGTAAAAAAAGGCCAAAATTAAGCCCAGATGTATTACTGTTAGCATTTTCTATTTATTTTTATCAAGTATTTTAAAATTGAGACTCTGTATGTCGTATCCCAGTTAAGGGAAACACTAACGGAAACCAAGCTGACGAAGTATGAGGGTAAACCTACAACAGCTCCATTTAAGCTCAGGCAATTGACATTTTGAAGCTAATGGAGATAAGTTATCCATGTAGCTGAGAAATACTTGTGTCTTTATTCAAGATAAAATTTGTCATACCCACTAAAAATTCATTTCAAGCAAATTGATGCATTTCTTGAATTCATTTTTGATTCAACCACATTTGGTGACCAGACTTCTGCAAAATATGATGGTGAGAGGCACTGTGGTAGCCATCTGGCTGCTCCACCTGACCACATAACATGAGTTTTTTCTTTGCAAGTATTTTAAATAAAACCTTATTTCTGTATCATCTCTACTGTCTTATGTCTAAAGCACAAGAAGGACTGCATCTTGGCAAGAGAACCTGGCTACAAAGTTTGGCTACTTAGAAATCCCCAAGTTTCATTACATTAATTATTGGGGTTAATTTTTATGAGGATGTATGTTTTGTTTGGCTTTGAAACATATCTGAGTTTGTGGTTGTGGACATCGCAGGTTGCAGACCTTAATCCCTGCTAGACCCTACAGCATATAAGGCCACTTACCATCTCTCAGGTTCACATGCTAGAAGCTAGTTTGGAAACAAGACGCCTATGGTTGGAGACTGGAGAGAAACAAAAAGAACAAAACAAAACAATAACCCTATGACAGAGGTTCATCAGATTTATTTTTTTTTTTTTTTGAGGAAAACAACAGATCTTTTCTGCAGATGCATCCAGAATGTCTTCTCAAGTAGAAAAATCTTTATCTTCTCCGTACTCCCTTCCTTCACCAACAGGATCCTACAAAGATGCTCACCATCATCTGAAGAATGTCATCACATTCAAAAATCAGAACAATAACCTAACTAGAGCAAAACACTTCAAAATCTAGAGAACAAGATTCCTTCATATATGGAAAAGTTATGTAAAAAACCACATGAAGGAAGTGCAACTTATTTATTCTGAAAAAGACTATATTATTTTATAACCCCATCCAGGGTAGTATTTGGGAAAGAACTCCCAAGAAAGCTTTAATAGTTACATTAGTAACTTCCCAAAATGAATAAGCATCTTACCAAAGGATGCTGACAGTACCAACATTTTAGACCTTATTGCTTCCTTTTGTCCCTGAAGTTGCTTTCTGTAAGCAGAAGCTGTGCAAATAAGTGCCCCCAACTATCATTTAGTAATGGATAAATGGCTACAAATGACCAAGTTCAAATCTCTCCATGCCTTTGAATACTGAGCAACTGCGGCTTGTCTTGAATATTCCCTTATTAGGTACAATAAGCACTTCTTCAGTGAGCATGCCTTGAAAAACAGAGGTCTGGGGCACCAGCATTCAACACCGGTTTCCTTTTAAGGCACACTGGGCTAACAAAAGGTGTGTGCAGTGGCTTTTCAAAGAACCTTTCCTTGTGGCAGCCTGGAAATCATAGAATCACAGAATGGTTTGGGTTGGAAAGGACCTTAAGATCATTCAGTTCCAACCCCCTTGCCATGGGCACGGATGCATCACACAAGGCCGTGTTACCCACAGCTCCGTCGCCACTGTAATCCAGGAATGCTTGGAAGCACTGAATGACAGCCGGGTCTGTACTCCAAACACAGGGGGGTTCATCAGACCAAATTCTAATTGCGTATTTTTCTTCCTGGTCAAGAAAGCAAATTTTACTTAAGCATCTACCCATGAAATAACAGCTCTATTCACTGACGGAAACGTCAAGTCGGCGCTCTGACTGAATAAAACGGTTTTCCCAGGCAGTTTAACACACGGAGACACCCCAAAAAGGTTCAACACGAAGGAAGCGCCAGGCACAGGTAAAGCCAAGCCACTTTCCCCCATCCGTCCCACCCCGGGCGCTCCCCGGAAGCAGACGGCGGCACCGACGGCCCGCAGCAGCGGCCCAGACCCGGCGCGGCCGGCGCCGAGGGGCACTCCCCTCCCCAGCAGCTTTTCCCGCCGGCTGGGAAACGGCTGCCCCGGAGCAGGAGTCCGCCCGGGAACGGTTCCCTCCCGTTGATCGGCTCATACAAATGAGTCCGCTGCGAGTCTGTATGGGATAGAAGAATCTCTCGGCTCCAGGAGCAAGGGACCCGGGAAACTTGAAGATCCAGTGGTGTTACTGCTGTGAAAACTTACAGTTGACAGCATTCAAGATGACAAATTATTATTAGGGTAAGGAGAAAGCAAATCAAAGCACACATAAGAAGATAAATAAACAGCAAAAAGACACTGCAGTTACTTTCTGTGGCTCTACAGCACGCTGGGCTTGACTGCCTGGATTGATGGAGGCATAGTCAGGGGCTAATGGTGTGACTTGCAGTGACAGCAGAGCCGCCCTTTACTTATGATTCACTTTTGAGTACCAATAGCCAAAGGTCTCTTCTGCTTCAAACTGCTCGCCTTTTCGGTTTGGTTGTGGTGTCTTTTTGATTGGTTGGGTGTGGGTTTTGGTTTTTTTTTTGGTTGTTTGTTGGTGGTTTTTTTTGGTTTGGTTTTTTTTTTTTTTTTTTTTTTTTTTTTTTTTTTTTTTTGGGGGGGGG
>JAOEHY010034861.1:0-14059 GCA_025447955.1 Psilopsiagon aurifrons | reverse complement strand
ATGGGGTGGGTGGGGTGAGGTGGGATAGGATTGATAGGGGACACTGCAGGAGCTGCCCTGGGAGAAGCATGGGCCCATTCACTGGCACCGCCCCAGTGTCCCAAAGGCAGGTCAGCCCCAGAAGCCTCCCACCAGCACGTTTTCCTTCACTGCTCCTGCCTCCACAACGCTCTGCTTCCACCTTGTCCCTCTGCCACAGGCTTGTACGTTCAGAGAGGAAAATGCAGGGTACTTGCCATTCAAAGAGGAGTTTCCTTTGCTCCATAGACCATGGTCTCCCGTAGAAGCCTGTAAAGGGGGTTGGGGAGAGGGAAAAGCCAAAATGCAGTTGTCAGTAACTGCCTTAAAACAGCCTCTCTGCACTATCTCCAAGTAGCTGCTCTTAATCCAGAGATCCCCCCATTGTTCATCTCTGAGCACTTTCAATGTCTGTTATCAAGCTATGATCTTCCTAGGCACTGGTACTCAAGCAAGTGGGTATAATGTCCGTGCTTCCATCCTTCCCAGAAGGAGGCAGCTGGGAAGGATTGCACAGGGTTGCACTTAACCCAGGATGGGGAATTTGCACAATAAAAGACAAACCTAGAGGAGATGGTTGCGGGGGGGCTCGGGTGTAGGGCTCACTGGGGCAGAGCTGTGGCACAGCTATCCAACAGCTTTTTGCCTGCAGATTTTCTCTATACAGAGACCAGCTCTGCTGCACTCTGCATCTCGTTGTCTGTGTAAGCTGAGTCAAGCAGAGCATTGCTACTCCTGCATGTGCTGTAGCAACTGCTAGCCCTGTCTTTAACTGCCACACAACTCAAACTCCAGCAAAACCACACTGATGCAGCTCACGCAGACCCTGCACCCAGGACCCTGCACTGCAGCAGGACAGGGCCCTGGGGCAGTGTTCCTGGCCCATGGCAAAGCTTCTCAGCTCAGGGCACACAGGCAGCCTGAAGAGCTGCCCACAGGAGCTGGGGCTCCACAAGACGGTTCAGACATTTTGTCTGTCCCCCACTGGAAAACACCATCCCCATAAGCTTACACAGGGACAGCCCAGAGAGGGAAAGCACAATGAGGAGCAACCACGCCAGCTGTCTGCTATCAAAGGCACTCAGCAAAGAGTCCCAGGCTGGCCCAAAGGACATCGTCCTTCCAGAAGGTTCACATCAACAAAACCGAATGCAGGAAATACAGATCTGGAGTCAGCAAATTCTCAAGTGTTTCTTAAGATTTCCACTTGTGCTGCTGCTTAGGTGGCTGCTGAGAGCACCAGTATGTGACCCAAACTGCAACACCACAGCTGCAGATGGGCTGCCTTGTGATCCTCATGGCAGTGAACTGTCTGTGGCTGGACTCAGTGAGCAAGGGCACTGCTGGACACACAGCAACCACTCCCCTCTCGGGAATGCTTTTGAGGAGGGAGCCTTCCTATTCCTGCATGAAGGAAGACCTGGGAATGTTAGGTGCAGAGAACACCTGGTGAAAAGCAAGCCAGTTCACCTGGGGACGGGAAGGACAGGCAGGTAAGTGGGCTGGAAAGAGGCAGATTTGACAGCTTCAACAAGAAGAGGTGAAGGGGAGCCTGTAAGTGGCCCAGGACAGACCTGAACTTCAGCAAGAGAAGAATCTTCTGTCACTATATGTCTCTGCAAGATCTGGCAGCTGCAGTGTGAAGTCTTACAGAAAACACCCCTTGAACAGTGATGGCAATGAACCATCAAGGCAGCTTCCCAGTTTTGGATGGGCAGCTTCTAAATCCATCAATACACTTTCTGAGAGGAGCAGATCCTCCGGCGAATGAATGCATTCCCTGGACTGAGCGACACACAAGGACACATCACAATGACTGCTGGTCTGGGAAAAAAAAGACCCAGTTCCCAGCATTTGGCATGAAGCAGCATTCCCCACAAAACGTCCCATTTCCCTGAAGTTCCTGAGCGCACTGAGGTGGGTTGGCCTGCGAGAGGACCTCCATGCCCTGCTCCCTTTGGCGGAAACCCACTTTGCAGCCCCCAACCCCAACCTTGGCCAGTCCTGTGGTTGGTGGTGGCACAGCACACACCAAACATTATCTCGTTTGCAGAGAGATCTGCCTGGGTGAACACCTACATGGTGATCCCATCACCTCATCACCCACCCCACTGTGGCCACGCAAGGATCCCAGCAAACATTTCACCCTAAAAAGGTATTTCCATGATAAATAGATTTTCCACTTCCCAATCCACAGAAACTCTTGCTTGGCCCCAGGAGTCCCTGTACAGCACCTGCCCGCCCTTGGCTGTGACCTGGCAAAAGTCACACATACGCTGCTCACCCCATCACGTCTTACCAGCAGCAGCTCTGTGGAAACACCATCCCAGTGCATTCTGCTCAGCCAAGTGGCTGAAGTTGTACCAGCAAAATCTCTTTGTACCCGTGGCTGCATCTCCAGAGGGGTGATGGCGGTGCTCTGCTTTGGCAAAGACAGCCAAGCGCTGCTGAGCAATGCTGTGCATTGGGACCTCGGCTCTTCCATGGCCCAGGTCACTACAACCTGTCAATGCCAGCACTTGCCAAACTCTGGGATGTCCCTCAGCACTTTCTGCACAACCATTGGCAAATTCTTGATGAACACATTGGGAAGCAGATTCAACTGTTCTCCAGCTCCGCTCCTGTACTGAGTGTAGATCACTCAGAGGCACCAGTCTGTTTTCTGGCTGCCACTTCCCATGCCCGGGTGCCAGGAGGGAGCAAGGGGCTCTGTGTAGGACTCATAACTCCTGGCCTGCCTTGGCCCTGCTATAGCTGCCCTTTCCAGGGCCTGTGCTACCAGGATGGGGATTCCTGTCCTTCCCCACTCTCCAGGGACCTCCTCCTCCTGGAGTGGCTCTACTGGCAGTATGTGTCCTTCTCTTTCCCAGGTCAGCTTTCTATGTCAATGATTCTTGTCTGACTCTTATTTCTTTTTACTATCAACTTCCCCATCCCTGCACTTTCTACTTATTCTGAGTTTATTTGCGTGGTGCTTTTTGGTTCCTCCCAGGACAGGCAGTGGTTTCAGCAGTGCACTGTGCTGCCAGGGGAAGCAGAGATGCTTTTGCCCAATGGGTGCCAGGCCTGGCCCCAGAGCTGCTGCAGAAACAGGAACTGGACACTGGGAAGTAGGAGGACGGGTCTGAACCATACGGAGAGCCCAGGCTTTCCCTGGCCAGCCCTAGGCATGGCCCAAGCAGCGCTGCACTGCAGGCAGGGAGGCAGGAGGGGCTCACAGGAGGATGCTGCTCCCTCACACCCACCGCAGGGAGCTGCGGGCAGAGCCGCGGATCCCCATCGCGGGGCGATGCGGGTCGGCTGTGCGGTGCTGGCTGCAGGGTGCAGCAGTGCTCTGGGAAGAGTCGGGGGTGCTGGTCCCGTACCCCCGGGCAGAGACCTGGTCCTGTGCTGCCCCCTTGGGAGCCCTTCCCGGTCCCGGTTCGCCCCAGGTGACCTGGCCAGCCCCTGCAACGCCCGGGTGGGGCCCCGGAGGGACAGGACCTACCTTCCACCACGCCGCAGAGGAAGCGCGGCCGCCCCGCCATAAGCGGCGCAGGAGCGGCCCTGACGGTGCCGGGGCTGGCGGGAGGCGAGGGAGGATGCCGGGAGGGATGTACGGGGAGACGGAGGAATGCGCGGAGGAACAGACGGATGCGCGGAGGGAGGCGGTTAGACGTGGAGGGGTGCGCGGAAGAAAAGAGGGACGCACTGAGGGACAGAGGGATGCGCGGAGGAACGGGCGGAAGGAGGGATGGTGGTGCGCGGAGGGACAGCCCCACCGCCTGCTCTTCCCCTGCGGAGCGCGGCGGAGAAGGGGGGTTCCGCGTAACCCCCGGGCAAAACGGCCCCGCAGTGGCTCGGGTGGTTCAGCCCGATCCGGAGATCGCCCCGCGAGAAGACGCCGGAGCCACTCCTCCGGTGCCGGTGCCTGGTCCTGAGCCCGGTACGGTGCAGCACGGGAGGGCTGCAGCCACCATCGCCCACTGGCATCAGAGTCTACCCCGATGCCCCCACCACCTCCACACCTCGTCCCCCATGTCCCCAGATGCCGATTTTCTCCCGGTACCGGCCAAGGGCTTTTATTTCTTCCACCTTTGCAGCTTCCCTAGACCGAATAGCCCCATGACCTGGAGCTGTTCCACACTGCTCTGAGCTGTTGACACATCTGGCTCGTGATGTCTCTGTCCCACAGGTTCTGGCTTGCAGAAGTGCTGCCACACCATTAGTTCCCTGTCCTGCAGCTGCAGGGTCCCCTGTGCAGTACTTGCCTATGCACAGGCCTGCACTTGACGTCACTGCATTGCTCTGCTCCTTTCCTGACCACTTTTCCTGTTTGTCAGTCTTCTTGTCAGATGGAGCCGTGTTCTGCAGAACCCCTGAAGCCTTCCCCCCCTCAGAGGGTGCCTGGCTGGGGTGACACACAGGAGGGTCCTTTGTGAAGTGGGGCAGGACAGGTTTTATCCCTCTTATTTCCCAGGTGACCTGCCAGGGTGTTGCACTGCTCAGATCATCATTTTAGACGTCTACAAATGCCCCTCCCTGCAGCACTTGCATAATTGTCAGTACGTGGGGCAAGGACCGTGCTGTCCCTGGGTGCTGGCCCTGGACACCCACCTGCTGGGGTGCCCTGCAGGCCCTAGTCACAGGCTGCGGCTCAGCGTCTGCACTGAGCTTCACCTCATTCAGCTGCCGCCGGAGATGTGAAAGCTGCCAGGTGGGAAGGTCCTGATGCCTGGGGAAGGTGGCAGGGATATGGCCAAGGCTCCATTTCCTCCCCGGACTCAGAGTGGGACACGTCTTAAAACACGCCTGGAGCCGAGACCTCTCCCGCAGGAAGAGGACACGACAGAGCGGAGCCAGCAGCAGCAGGAGGCACCTCCTAGCCCACCCCTGCCAGGGACGGTTGGCCGCTGGCTGTGCTCCCACGGCTCCGGTTCTGTGGGGGTGGCTCCGGATGGGTCGATCCCGCTCCCGGTCTCATCCCGAGCACAGCCCACGGCGCTCCGCACGCCTCGGGCCCAGGCGGTGCCCTGCAGGGCCGGGTAGCGCGGCTCTGGCAGCTCCAGCTCCGCACCGAGAGCCGGGGCCGCAACTGCAGGGTCCATGGCCACCACCCGGGCTCCCGAAGGCCCATGCAGGGTCCCCATTCAGCACCGAGCACCGGCGGAGCCGTACCGCCGCCCTGCGAGCAGCACACGTGCACACCGCGCAGTACGCACACACGGAAGCACGCACGCGCTCCCCCCCTTCCCCCGCCACGTGAGTCCGCGGCGCGTCCCCGCCCTGGCCCGGCCCGGTGCCGTTCGCGGCTGGCGGAAGCGCGGGCAGCGGCGCGGAGCGGGATGGACCCCCCGGCCAAGGAGGGGCCGCTGCTGGTGCAGCACAGCCACAAGTTCGGCACCAAGGTGGGCGGCCGCCGCGCCCCCCTTCCCCTCCCCTGCCTTCCCCGCGGGTCGGGCTGGTGGGGGGGCGGCACCGGGGTCGGGGGCAGGGTCAGGCCCAGGCCGGGGGAGCAATCTGCCCCGTGCCTGCGGCCGCTCCTGTACCGGGCCGAGAGCACTTCCCGGCGACGGGGGAAGCGGGGCCGGGGCTCTATGGGCCACCGGCCCGCCTGGGCTGAGGGGTTCTGCGGTTGCTCCCTCCTCGCCGGGGCTCGGCTTCCTCCGGCACCGTCTGGTGCAGCCGAGGCCGACCTCCACCACCGAGGGGCTGCTCCCGGTGAGCTGCCGGCCCGGCCGATCATCCCGGGCGCCCTCGCTGGTGCCCGTCCCGGGCCCGCTGTGACCCTGCTGCCTTGCAGAAGTGGAAGCGGAGCTGGTTCGTGCTGTACCCGGCCAGCCAGCACGGCGTCGCCCGCTTGGAGTTCTTCGACTGCAAGGATCCGGTGCCGCCGGAGCGGCTGGGAACCGGGCGGCTGGACAAGACGGTGGTGCGGCTGGCGGACTGCACCAGCGTGGGGCCCGTGCCCGAGAGCGGCCCCCGCGCCGGCACGGCCGTGTTCCGCCTGGAAACCAGCGACAGAAGCTACCTTTTCGCGGCTGACAAGCAGCAGAGCGAGGAGTGGGTGGCGAAGCTGTGCGAGATCGCCTTCTCGGTGAGCCTCGGGGTGACCGAGGGGCGCCGGCCTTGGTACCCTGCAGGGCTTGGCCAAGAGGGCCCTGGGCGGGGCAGCAAGCCGCGGACCCCGAGGGGGAGGGGGGACCCCTTCCTACCCAGAAGGAGGAGTGGCACCGAAGGGAGAGATGCCCCGGAGCATCCATGAATGGTCCCAGAGGTCAGAGCACTGTTGCTGAGGCTCTGGTCCCCTGCCTAGCTCCCACCACACCAGGAGGCGAGTGGCTTACAGAACTCCTCAGCACGCTATCAGTAATTCTTGCTTGCAGCACTGTTCCAAGTGGGGCTTTTCCCCATCAGAGAGCCTGTCTCACCCCCTCCAGAGACCGGCTGGTGATGGCTGAGGAGCATTTCCTTTTGTCTCACCCACTGCTGCCTTTCCTGCCACAGCAGTGACGGAAGCAGAGTCCTGAGAGCATTGCTGGTGCCCAGCTCTGGGACCTGCCTGGCTCCAGGGGTCAGTGGCCAGTCTCCCCGCTCAACCAGCCCTGGGGCTTGTTCCCTTCTGCTGCTGGAACCCCCCACCTGTGCCTGTGCCCCAGTTGCAGCTCTGCAGCCTTCCCTGCAGCTGGGGTCTGCAGGGATGTCACAGTTTGGACAGCAGTGGCCTTTAAGTGTGGTTGTCCAGACCTCATCCTTCCCAGGGATTCCCTGCTGTCCCTCTTCGTAGATGCTTACAGGGCCTTGGGCTGTGCGCTGTGCTCTGGATGATTCTGGCTGCGCAGCTCCTGATCCCAGGTTCTTCCCACAACAACATAGGTTTTTGCACAGTAAATGACACCCCGCTGACCAGGTGTCCTGCTGACCAGGCCAAGAGGTGCTGGCTGGTGTTGGAAATGTTTCCATGTCCACACCTGTGTCCGTCTGGTACAGGCAGTGCTGCAGCCTTTGTTCTGGAAATGGCCTGAGGCTGAGCTAGGGCCACAGCCCATGCCTTCAGAGTGGTGAGAGGTAGTGATGAGGCAGGGGAACGTCTGCTTGGAGCAGGGGTGTGCTCATGCTGTCCTTCACACGGTAGTGGTCAGTTATGTACTTGAGGTCCAGGAGCAAGGTGAGGGCTTAGGAAGTGGTGAGCAGGAGGCTGCAAGGATGGCGTGTGGTCTGGAAAGGTCTGGCCTGGAGCAAGAGGTACAGGAGCCATGTGTGGCCTCTTGCAGAAAGCTGAAGGTCCTCAGTTATGATTTCTGCTCATCCGCACAGACAGTGTGATTTTGTGCCTGTTGCTGTGTGGAGGGTGAGAGGGGTCAGCAGCGTGGGAGTGAGGCCAGAGAGAGTGGGAGTTCAGAACAGAATTTCTTGTTCTTTGGAAGACGAGGGGGAGTGCAGCCAAATGAAGCCATAAAGGGCACTGGGGGATCAGGTGGCCCTTGAGAGCCCAGGCTGGAACCTGCTGTGTTCCATGCTTTACCTGAGCAGGAGCTGCTGCTGTTGGCTCTAAGGACACTAGGTTTTAGAAGTCTCCATTCTGTTTATGAGCCAAACAAGAGGGCCCTGTGCCTCTTTTTGTGCCTTGTTAAGAAGCTCATGTGGCAGGTTTCAAACAAACTGTGACAGCTTGGCTTCTGCAGGACTTACACTGCTGCAACCCCATCCCACGTGCCCTTGAGAAGCAGCTTCCTGCTCCTGACCAAGTACAGACCCTCATGGGACAGTGCAGAATCTGCTGAAGCAGCTCTTGGAGGGCATCTGTGAGCCTTTGGTTTGTGTGGGCTTTCCCTGGAGGAGGATCTTTGCTACCTGGTGGTAGCACTGAGGGTGCATTCCCCACACAGCCCGTCAGGGACTGTGCTCCTGGGACAGAGCTGCTCACAGGGTGTGGGCAGTGCACTTTCAGTTCTGCATGTGTTAAAATAGAAGCACTTGCTTCCCTTCTGCAGGCTGTGCACCAACACTGACGCCGCCTTCATGCCTGTGCAGAGGCAGGACACAAACCCTTGGGTCATTTCATCAGCTCTCTGCCTTCCTCGTACCACTGGGAAAGCATGCCTGAGCCCATGCTAGGCTTTGGGTACTAGTGTGCCTGCACTGGAGCAGAACTGTTCTCTGCCTCAGCACCAGGGCACCTGCACAGGCACACCACAGTGGCTGAGGACCAGCAGGGGGTGGGGGCATGGGACCTCCAGGTGCTGTCCCACAGGAAGCTATGTCTCCATGCTGGCTTGTGTTGCATGGAGAGGCAGGGTCTGTGGGGCAGGGCTGCCAGGAGACGCTGCTGCCCTCTGCACCCTGCCCAGTGCACAGCCCAGGGTTATGCTGGGAGCCCCATTCATGGCACCTTGGGGGTGGGCACCCTGTGGTCTGTCACCGACTCTGGGCAGGGAAGGGCTTGGTGTGGCTGCAGAGTGGCCAAACTGTGTGGGGCTGGGCTGGCCTGTTGGGGAGGGCAGGGGGGCTGGTGAGAGGCAGTGGCTGCAAGGGGACCTAGGGCCAATGTGGGATGGGGGAGCTGGGGCTGATCTGCTCTCCCTTGCCAGGGGAATGGCCCCAGCGATGCTGGCATGGCAGCCCGGCGTGGCAGAGAGGGCGGCGGGGAGGCATCAGCCCTGGAGATGGCCGTGAACTCCATCTACTACTCGAGAGACGAAGGTGGGACCTGACACTGCCCTGACTTTGGGCTGCCTTCTGCAGGGCCTCTCCTGCTGCTGCCCTGTCACCAGGGCTTCTCTGGGCTGGCGAGACCTTGCCTGGGATGTGGTTTCCTCTGCCCTGCCCTGAGCATCCCTGTCCCCACAGTGAACACCTTCTGGGTGACGGTGCAGCGGACTGAGGCTGCTGAGCGATGCGAGCTGCGTGGTGCCTATGTGCTCAAGCCTGAGCGGGACAGCCTCGTCCTGAAGGACCCACGCACAAATGAAATCCTCTACGTCTGGCCCTACCGTCTGCTCCGGAGATACGGCCGGGACAAGGTGAGGGGACAGGGGATGCCGTGTGCTGCTCCCCCATGGGCTTTCCCATGCCAGAGGGTAAGGAGCTGATGTGCCCAAGCAGCCTGTGCCAGCTGGGATGGAGGCTCTGCCGAATGCCAGGACTGCTGCAGCCCCCAGCAGAGTCCCCAGGGACACCTGTGAGCCCGTCAGTCCTCGGCTCTCACCCGTGCAGAAGCGCAGGCTGGCAGGACGTGCCCCACCGAGGGCATGGCTGTGCAGAGCCCTCTCTTATGTGGTCCTTGACCCACTCCCGCTGGGACCATTGCAGCCGCTGGAGCTGGCTTGTCCCCACTTTCCATCCCAGCACTCCCCAGCCTGTGCTGGGGACAGGCAAGTTTTGTGCAGTGCACAAGCTGCCCCCAGCCTCCAGGGACCTCGGCTCCCTGCTGCCCTGGCTCTGCCCCAGATTCGCTCTATCCCTTCTGTAGAGTGGTGGCCAGAGCAGGAGGGTCTGTTTGACACACCAGTTCCTCTAGATTTGGTCACCTTATGGGGCATACTGCTCTTAGCCTGGTTGACCTGTGTAGGTCTACCCTTTGCCCAGTGTCCTCCAGCAGCAGGTCCCAATCCATCTTGCTGCTACCCTGAGCACAAGAGGTACTTGCCATGCTGGACTGGGAGGAAGTGGTCTCCCAGGGCTGCTTATAGAAGCGCCGCTGTCGGCTGGAGTCTGCTAATGGTGCCTTTGGCAGCACCTTACCAAACCAGAAGCGGAAACAGCTGTGCTTGGGAAGGCAGCTGCTCATCTGCAGGGGCTGTGCCAGGGCAGGACAGGAGTTGCAAAGTGTGAGGAGCAGGCAGCTGCACCCACAGGTCCCAAGCAGTGATGGCTTGGCCCTTCTTGTGGTTGGCAGCGTTGACCCACAAAAGGAAGTCTGGCCCCAGTGACTTTAGTAGCAACCCCAGGGACTGCTGCTGCATGTGAGAAAGCACCCAAGGGGCAGAAATTTCACCTGGATTCAGGGGCTGAGGTTCAGAAGGAAGTGAGCATCTGCTGGTGGGAACCTGAGCATGAGCATGAGTTCAGGCCTGAGAAACACAGCCTTGTTGCAAGATTTCTCTTTTGAGTATTTCATACCATTAACAGAGTAATGCTGCTAAGGCAAATGTGTAGCTTACTATTGGTAGCCAAGCTGCTGCTTCTGGCCGTTCTCTTGTGGAAAGCCATGTTCCATGTCTTGTATCTCGTGCTTGTGGATCACTTCCCTTCTTCCCTTCTGACTAGAGCTGACTTTCCAGGCTGCCCATAATAGTTCCCTGTGCTGAACTGTCACTCATCATCTCTCACCACTCTGTTCTCAGTGCTACCTGTGTGTTATTTCCTAGACTGTCTGGTGCCAGTTGCTGACCCTGCTGGAGCTGCTCAGGTGAGGCAGCAGGTCTCCAGCAGGACCTGCAGCTCCGGTGCTGGGGCATCTTGCAGTGATGTCCCCTCAGGTGTGCACACAGGTTGCTCTGGGCTGCTGGGCAGTGCTGCACAGTGCTGAGCACAGCTGCTGGGCACAGCCCTCGCCCAGGGCGCTGCTCACTGAGCTGTGGTCTCACTGCAGGGAGCAGAAGGAGCTGGGTGTCCCATAGAGTCTCTCCCGTGGGTTGTGCAGGATCAGTGCAGCAGGATGTGCAGCCTGCACGATGTGCTGTGTCAGCAGGTGCTGGGCAGGATGTGACCCTTCCGCTTCTCTTGCAGGTGATGTTCTCGTTTGAAGCTGGCAGGCGCTGCAGCTCTGGCCCAGGGAACTTCACCTTTGAGACCAAGCAGGGCAATGAGATCTTCCGCCTGGTGGAAGCCTCCATCAAGGAGCAGAAAGCGCAGGTGGAGGAGAACCGTCAGAGCTGTGGCTCGCTGGATTCGGACAGCCCCAGCATGGTGCTCATCAGACAGGCCCTGTCTGACTGTCTGAGCCTGGAGGGGCCCACAGAGGGGGATGATGCCCCAGCACCCAAGGGAGGACTGGCCCCCAGGCCCAGTGTGGCAGCAGAGGAGAGAGACACAGTGTCTCTGCTGAAGGCGCGGACCCTGCCAGAGCTCCCTGTGGCACAGGCCAAGCCTGCAGTCCCCAGCACACCTCCCCGCTCCCCGCTGCCGAAGG
The DNA here is from genome assembly GCA_025447955.1 of Psilopsiagon aurifrons. NCBI lineage: Eukaryota > Metazoa > Chordata > Aves > Psittaciformes > Psittacidae > Psilopsiagon > Psilopsiagon aurifrons. The sequence continues at coordinate 2,928 of JAOEHY010034861.1, read as the reverse complement.
TGCCCCGGGCCCTGCCACTGGCCAAGGACCCGTCCAGTGTGTACTCGGAGCCCCTGGACTCGGTGAAGGGCTTCCGCCCGTGCCCGGACCCGCTGTACTCGGACCCCATTGACAGCAAACCTGCGGGCGGGGCCGCAGATGAGGGGAAGCCACAGCTGCTCTGCTCAGGCCCCTACGAGCAGGTGTGGGCTGAGGTCCATGGGCAGGGCCCCATGGTGCCTGCGCGGGGGGAGCACATCTACGATGAGCCCGAGGGCCGCGCTCCGCGCGCGCTGCCCCTGCTCGCCTGCATCTACGACGAGGCACGTCCCGCGGGCGAGGCCTGGCGCGCGCAGGGCCATGACGGCCAGGCCGGCTATGAGTACCCTTACAGCCCCAGCACTGACGACTACTCGGTACCGGCCTTCAAGGCCAAGGGTCCCAAGCCGGTGCCTGCCCCCAAGCCCCAGGCAGCCTTTATCCCTAAAGGCACCGAGAAGAGAGGGGACCCAGGCAGGCAGTGGGGAAATGCTGCTTCCGAGAAGGCAGTTGCCAAACCCGGCCTCAACAGCAGCAACAACAACAACGTGGAGGTGCTCTACAGCCAGGTGGTGAAGCCCCAGCACGTGCGCAAGCAGGAGCAGTCTGTGGATGAGTGCAGCTTGTCACCCGTCTACGAGGACCTGGGAGTGATATAGTGAGCTGCCGGACTAGGGGGGAGCAGGGGGGCCCATCTGCAAGCAGTGGTGTCCTCCATGGGCCCTTGCGGTGGCTTGGGGCCAGGGACTGCCCTGGCTGGGGCTCTCCAGTGCTCAGGGGCTGCATAAATCTGGAAGTCCTTTCCACAGCAAGAGCAAGACAGCCATGGCTGGTGCTGCTCTGCTCCGGAGCTGGCTCCATCCCCCTGCGCTTGCTGCTTTGGCTCTGCTCTGGCTCCGTATCCAGGCACAGGGCTGGAATGCCCATTGTGATGCGTGAGAGACTTTCCAGAAGTATTTTTATACAAAACTATTTTAATATTAAAGTTTGTATGTCTTGGAATGAAGACTTTGCCTGGGGCATGTCTGGGCTGGCAGGTACACAAGATGGGGAGCATCTGTGAACACAGCTGAGCAGTGTTCACATGGTGACAAGTTCCTGTCGGTGCCTGAGCTACTGAGCTAAGAGGAAACCATGGAGGAAAGTGTGTGCTGGGTCCAGCTGTGGTTAGGATGCCCAGGTGCCAGGGCATTAAGGGGTAGAGTCAGGCTCACAGATACCTTCACACGCTGATGGGAACAGAAAATGTGATGGCCTCCAAGCATAAGGCTGGGCAGTGCCAGGCTTCAGCTCTTCAGTCCCATTGACTTCAATGACAAAACCAGTGTTCACAGCTGTGTGGCTGAGGCCAGGGTTTTGGCTGGGATTGCTGTGCCCAGCCTTGGCAGAAACCTATGCAGGGGGAAACCAGGTTGTACTTTTGGTGCTGGTAGTGGTTCTGAGAGATTCTGTGTTCCTTCTTTGGGGCTCGCAGACACCCTGGCACTGGTGGTCTCTGAGTCTGGGCTGCTGCTGACTTGTGCTGGTTTACCAGCCTGTGGCTAGAGATGGCAGCAGAACACTGTGCGGACACACAGCACTACAGTGGCCCTCTGCAGAGGACTAAGCATGACTTCTGCGGCCCCTGCTCAGGCGCAAGGAGCCACACACCATTGGGGAAGTCTGGTGTGTCTTGTTCAGGTCCCCAGACTGTTGAGATGGTGGCAAGGGAGTGAGCTCTGACTGGGCACTTGTCTGATGCCTGTGTTACAGGGGGGAAGCCTCACTCCTGTAACAGTGCAGCGCAGGAGCAATGTGCGGCTCTTCTCCTGTGCTATGTCGTCTTCCCTTCTGGGCTTTTGCTGCAGGAGAAGGGAAAAAGCCTAAGGGAATCTGAGGGAGGCTGAGGCAGTTCCTGCCTGGGATGAGGAGCATGAGCAGCAGTATCTGAGCCTCTTTGAGCAGCAGCATCTGCTGCTGGTGGTTGGCTGCTGGGTGGCCCCTGCTGCTGCTCCTGTCCATGGCAGGTCCATGTGCTCATCCCAAGAACAGTTCTGCCTGCTCCAGAGAAGAGCTCTGGGCATTGTGTAGCAGGGGCCAGGCCGCCTGCCCGTAAGCCTTGCTCTTGACTCCAGTGTACGGCTTCAAGGGCTCAGTGATGATGACCACCCTCAGGAGCAGAGTCCCGGTGTCTCTCCTGCTCTGCAGTCACTGTATCTCAGTGCCCCAGGTCTGCCCCATCCCATGGAGCTGAAGGTGTCCAACGTGCAAAGTGGTTGCTGCAGCTTTCACTGGGGAGGGTGACGGTTGGAATGCAAATGCTGCAGTCCCTGCCAGGCCCCTACACAGTCCCCTGTGCCTCAGGAGCCAGGAAAGGATAGGGATTTTTCCTGCTTCAGAATGGCATCATCTCTCTTAATAGCCACCTCAGGACTGAAGGGTAAATGCTGCTCAAGAGGAACATTCCTGCATTTGCCCCACTTGATTTATGCACCCTGGTGTGTGCACTTGGAAAGGTTCTTGGTCTTTGCTAAAAAGGAGAGAGCCTGATACTTCTGACACAGTGTGTGGACCAGATCTGTCGTTGCTCAGACAGCTGCCCTGGGCTTCACCTTATGACTTTCTGGAAGCAGTTCAGGGTGTAATGGATGCTTTTGGGAAAGCATAAGAAATAAGGTAAATGCAGAGTGAGCCTTTGGCTGGTCACAGACTTCCTGTTGCCACAGCAAAAGTCTGCAATGAACCCTGGCTTTAGGACCAGATTATTTTTCTGGGTTCTGCCTAGATTAGGGTTTCTTCTGCCTGCCTTCGTAGAATCACTTCTGTGAATAGATCAAATCATAGGATGGTTTGTGTTGGAAGGGACCTTAAAGCTCCTCCAGCTCCAACCCCTGCCACAGGCAGGGACACCTTCCACTGGAGCAGGGTGCT